>OVAF01000918.1:0-28766 GCA_900406245.1 Odontarrhena argentea
TTGGGTTTATTTTGGCTTCTTTTTGAAAGTTTGGGATTTAATTGACCTTTTTCCCTTAATAATTCTCTTCTCTTTGTTAAATTACTATCAGGCTAAGATAATCATTCAAATTTTTATAGAATTTTTTTAAAAAAATTAATCTCATTGTGGCTAAGATATATACCCAAGTACCGAATGATAGAAATGTTATATGATTCATTGATATAGTAGATGGTCCCACTCTTGTTCAGTGATAAGATGCTAAAAGCTTGATTGAAACAAGTTTGTAGTCGGCAGCAAGAAAACGAGTATAGTTGACTCTTGACTTGTTAAACCGTTGACTTCTATTTGGATCAAGTTTCTCGTATGCTTCTTCCTAAAACAAGTTTGCAAAAACAAGTTTGCAAAATTGGAACGAAGACCCAAAGATCAGGACCTCTTTTCATTAAGATTGGTTATTTTGGTTAGATTCATCTCGATTTTTAAATTCTACATGTTTCTTGAAATAGTACGGTTAGTACCGATTGATTCAAGAAATTCTATCTTGAGTTAGTGGTTCTATAGTCGTTGGTTAATTCATATTTAGAAAGTTCGATGTGATGATATATAAGAGTTGTTTCTGTAGTAATTAGCGATATTTCTTCTGTGGTTGCAGGTTTCAGACATGGTGGACGCTGTAGTGACAGTGTGTCTGGAGAAAACCTTGAAAATCATTGAAGAAAAGGGCCGAGTTGTATCGGAATACGGGAAACAGTTGAAAGATCTGCAAGATGAGTTGCAGTATATGCAGTCTTTTCTTAAGGATGCAGAGAGGCAGAAGAGAACTAATGAGGTACTGCGTAGACTCGTGGGGGACTTACGAGAATTGGTTTATGAAGCCGAGGACATACTAGCGGATTGTCAGCTCGCGGATGGTAATGAGGATGATAACGAGCAAAGGCCCTCAAATGCGTGGCTCTCTCGGTTATACCCTTCCCGGGTTTCGTTGCAGTACAAGAAAAGCAAACGACTCAAAGAGATCAATGAGAAGATATCAGGGATAAAGACAAGGGTTGAGCCTTACTTCAAATTCAGAACTCCAAGCAATGTCGGTAGAGATAATGGCACTGACCGGTGGAGCTCTCCGGTGTATGATCATACTCAAGTTGTTGGTTTGGAAGGAGATAAAAGAAAAATCAAGGAGTGGCTTTCACGATCCAACGAGAAAGACTTGTTGATGATGGCCTTTGTTGGGATGGGAGGGTTGGGCAAAACTACAATTGCTCAAGAAGTGTTCAATGACAAAGAGATCGAAAATCTTTTCGAAAGAAGGATATGGGTGTCTGTGTCCCAGACTTTTACTGAAGAACAGATAATGAGAAGCATATTGCGGAACTTGGGTGACGCAAGTGTTGGAGATGATCTCGGAACATTGCTGAGAAAAATCCAGCAGTATCTCTTGGGGAAAAGGTACTTGATTGTGATGGACGATGTATGGGACAAGAATCTGAGTTGGTGGGACAAGATCTACCAAGGATTGCCTAAGGGACAAGGTGGAAGCGTTGTCGTGACGACAAGGTCAGAATCTGTCGTGGTAAAAGTTCAGGCCATAGACAAGACTCACCGTCCACAGCTCCTTAGTTCTGATAACAGCTGGCTGCTTTTCTGCAAAGTGGCATTTGCAGGAAACAACGGGATTTGCGATCGTCCGGAGCTAGAGGACGTAGGCAAGGAAATTGTAGCAAAATGCAAAGGTTTGCCATTGACAATCAAGGCGGTTGGTGGGTTACTTCTGTGCAAAGACCATGTCTATCATGAATGGAAGCGAATAGCAGAGTATTTTCAGGACGAACTGAAAGGAAACACTAATGAAGTAGACAACGTCATGTCTTCTCTGCAGTTGAGCTACGACGAACTGCCTTCCCACCTTAAATCCTGCTTTCTCTCACTCTCACTCTATCCAGAAGACTGTGTTATACCGAAACAACAACTAGTACACGGATGGATTGGAGAAGGTTTTGTCATGTTGAGAAATGGCAGATCTGCTACTGAATCTGGAGAAGATTGCTTTTCTGGACTCACAAACCGGTGTCTAATTGAAGTTGTAGACAAAACTTATAGTGGAACCATACTGACTTGTAAGATTCATGACATGGTTCGTGATCTGGTAATCGATATAGCGAAGAATGATTCATTCTCTAATCCAGAAGGCCTCAACTGCCGTCATCTTGGTATTAGTGGAAACTTTGAAGAGAAGCAGATCAAAGTAAATCATAGACTCAGAGGCGTAGTGTCAACAACTAAGATAGGTGAAGTGAACAAGCTCAACTCAGACCTAGCCAAGAAATTCACAGACTGCAAATATCTGCGGGTACTAGACATCTCGAAATCCATATTTGATGCTCCTCTATCTGATATTTTGGATGATATAGCGAGCCTTCAGCACTTGGCGTGTCTAAGTATGAGCAACACTCATCCATTGATCCAGTTTCCTCGTTCGATGGAAGATCTCCACAATCTTCAGATTCTAGACGCGAGCTACTGTCAGAATCTGAAACAACTTCAACCTTGCATTGTCTTGTTCAAGAAACTCCTTGTACTTGATATGACCAACTGCGGATCACTTGAGTACTTCCCCAAAGGAATTGGAAGTCTCCTGAACCTCGAAGTGCTCTTGGGATTTAAGCCGTCCAAGCTGAACAATGGGTGCAAGCTAAGTGAAGTGAGGACTCTCACAAACCTCAGGAAACTTGGTCTTTCTCTGACTCGTGGTGATCAGATCGAAAACGATGAGCTTGATTCTTTGATAAACTTATCCAAGCTTATGTTCTTCTCGATCAACTGCTATGATAGCTACGGAGATGATCTCATAACCAAAATAGATGCACTCACTCCTCCACACCAGCTCCATGAGCTTTCTCTACAATTCTATCCTGGAAACTGTAGTCCGACATGGTTGACTCCTAACTCGCTTCCAATGTTAAGGTACATGTCAATATGCTCAGGTAATTTGGCAAAAATGCATGAACGGTTCTGGGGAAATGACAATAATACTCACTGGAGAATCGAGGGTTTGATGTTAAGTTCGTTGTCGGAACTAGACATGGACTGGGCAGAGCTCCAGCGGTCAATGCCATCCCTTAGGACCGTCAGTGCAAACTGGTGTCCAGAGCTAGATTCTTTCCCGATTGAAGATGTCGGCTTTAGAGGAGGAGTGTGGATGAAAACACAATCGCAGAGGACCTGATGATGGCACGTTTTAAGCAAACAGGTCATTGTTTATCTATCAGCATCAATAAATTGGTGTATTACATATACCAACATACATTGTTATGTAGCATTTGACCATTTGAATATTATACTGAAACTTTCGTTTCTAAATTTCTAATAAACATTTACCAAAAGAGCAAAACAGAGACAAGCAGCAATGGCAGATCTGCGATGTCAACTGCTTGATCAGTCGGAATCAGAGTCCAGATTTTTTGAAGACCTAACTGACCGCCTTATGCTCTCTTGATAATCGCCTTCCTCATCATCTTCTTCTTTCTTCTTCTTGCTGAGCATTCCTGTTAAAGATTCGCACATTGTAAGCAGCAACTCTCAATTTGAACTCTAATATTGAAAAGGTGGATACGAGGTTATTCATACCTTTTTTAACCAGAACGTTTTCCAGTTTAGTCGTGGTGAAGTCGTCCTTTGTGCCCAGATCCTGGAACCCAACTAGCCTATCCATTGCAATTCCCTTGCTGAGAAAAGAAAATAAGATTTTATCAGTATACACCTAACAACGACAAACCATGTTTATAAGAATGAATCGAAGGAGGCTTAACCTGAAAAGCAAAACGCAAGGCAAAGTCTTTATAGCAAGCTTCGCGACAAAGAAGGGAGCATTCTACATTTATTCGCTTTCAAGCATTAGATTCCCAGAACAGATAGAAAACCGGGGAAACAGAGTTTCAAATGACAGTTTAGAAAGCCATTTCCTTGTTTTTATCTTAAATCAAGTGGTCCACTAACCTCTGCGTCCATTTTAATGAACTTTGTGTCCACATGTCTAGGAGCAAGAGTCTTCAGATGCTTATCCATAATCCTACAATGATGCAGTGCCTAAGTTTGAGCTTGCATATCAGCAGACCAAACAATAAAATAAAATAAAAAGCTAATGAGAGATCTTACTTGCACCGGTAAAATTCCTTGTGGTAGAAATGACAGATAACTTTCTCACTCCTAGTGACTTCTCCCAAGAAGTCTCCTTCGCTCACCTCACGATATTCACCATGTCCTTGTCTTTTGAACGCTTCTCTCTTCTCAACTTCTCTCTGTCAAGATAAAATCTTAAAGAGTTTTAGTTTAGACCAATAATTGAATCTTGGATGTGTAGTTCTAACCTTGAGTGCTGCAATCCTATCTGCGTGCAATTTTTCTAGCTCTGGATCCTACAATAAATGAAACAAGTATGTCCATAGTTAGAGACAGTAGCGAACTCCTCAGATACCGAAGATAATATACACATTTCAATGAGTAACATTGCACTCACATCCATTAGTTCATCAAGATCAACTTCCTCATTGACAGGCTTAGATGAGTGCGCCTTCTCATTCGCAAGAACTTACCTGCACAACCGTATAAAAAAGAAAAAATCATCAGAAACATGATACAAGGCTTCACAGTTTATCTCTACAAACTGTGTAACCCCCACCTCAAGACCATCACAAACTTCTAAAGACTACTACTTTTACCGATACAGCAATATTGATAAATCATTTCAACCACCTCTGTGAATAAAGAAAGAAACCCAGCAGAGAAGAGCAATGTGCTAGAAACACGAGAATCTAGATATCATCATACCCATTTCCAAAATAGCAACTAATGAAATCGCATTTTGATGGGTTAAACGAATAATACTCGAGAGAAAATTTTGTTTACCTTCTTGTAATCTCTAGCAGCTGCTGCTAATACATTTCCGAATGCTAGATTCGAGAGAGTCGATTTGACCGCATCCGGATCCATCTTTGATTAGCACTGATGATAACAAAATAAGAAACCATCGGCAACAACAACAACAAAAATTAGGATTAAGAAATCGAATTTTGAACCTCTGAGATCATACCTTACTCAATTTGCTTCCTGAGAAATCCAAATCGAAATTTCCAATCGAAATCGAAAAAGTGTTACTAAACAATTTCAAATCTGGAGCGGAAAATTTTCCAAAATCAAAAGATGAACATTAAAGGTAGAAGACACAAATGAAACGACGCCGTTTTCCTTATCTAAAAGCCCATACGGCCCAAATAAGCTATTTACGGCTATATCTGTTCAATTATGAAAAAAATATAAAAAAAAAAGAATTATGAATCACTTACGTGACATGTGTCGCCAAACACTACACACTATGACACTAACGTCGTACGTAACTGCCACGTGTGTCTCTCCCAATCTACACTCACTCAGGGATGATGATTCCTATCTAAAACCGGGTCTATAAAAGCATCATTCATGATCGTCTGAATCTCCATCAATTACAGTCTCAATCTCATCAAAACATAATATTATCTACATCTAAAAAAGTGTAAGAAATTTAGATTCCCATCAGAAAATGGAGTCTTACCAGAACCAATCCGGAGCGCAGCAGACTGGTCAGCAACTAGACCAATTCGGAAACCCAGTGCCAATCGGGACCGGAGTTTATGGAGGAGCTCCGGTCATGGCCGGTCATCACAATGAAGGTGGCGGTTTGAGCGGAATGCTTCACCGCTCTGGAAGCAGTTCTAGCTCTTCTAGCTCGGTATGAATCGTATTTTTAAAATGATTTTTGCTATACATATTTGAATTTCTTTTACTGTATTTTGGCTTCAGTTAATGATAGATGAATTTGTTAATACTCTCTATGTTTCAAATTAAGGTATTTTTCATGCATATTAATTAAACATACATACTTCTATATTTTAAAAAACAAAAGTAAAAATAAAAATTGGACGGAGGGAATGATATTTTCTAAAACATATAATAAATGTTTTTTTAATTTGTAAAAATAACTTTTTAATTTGTAAAAAACACACATCTCTAAGTAAAATTCGTGTTGCTCAATTGCTTGTAGTTGTAGTGGGCACATAACAGTAGTGATCGTATATTATATAACTGAAGTTTGACATATTGAAGTATATTTCACAAAACAATTCATTCTTAAAAATATTCTAATGGAAAGTGCGTGCGTGGATGTAGGAGGACGACGGACTAGGTGGAAGGAGGAGGAAGAAGAAGGGAATAACCGAGAAAATAAAGGAGAAGATGCCAGGTCATCATGCCACTCACCAGACTACTCCAACCACCACCGTGCCTTATGATACGACTGCCACGGGAGTCCACCACGAGAAGAAGGGGATGATGGAGAAGATCAAAGAGAAGCTCCCCGGTGCTCATCATTAGCTTTTAAATACCCAAGCAGTGCTTTTCCTATGTTTAAGTAATACTGTATTGTATAATAATGTAATAATGTATGACGTGGCTTTTACTGCTCGTTAAGCTTATGGTCATTGCATGCAAACCTGGAAAATTAATACTACTTGTAATTCTACTTTGGTTTTTTCCCGTCTCAAGTAAATAACAAATTAATGTAGTGATTAGTGTTTTCCGTCTCAAGCAAAAAAATAACAAATTAATGTAGTGATTAGGATCGAGTCTCCTCTGTATTATGTGGTTATAATTAGAGTTACACTTAAAACCCCGGAACCAAAAATCTATCACCTGAAATCGAGAAGCAAAGGAGTATGTACTACATTTTGCTTTTTTCTTTTCCTAATCTAAAAAAATATAAGAGAAATGAAAGGGTGAAATACAAAGTCGGTGTTGGACAAAAAAAACTAAGACAATTCAATTACTTAGATTAGAATCGGACCATCTTAACAAATTACAAAAGAGATTAGATAGGAGAGAGAAGGATGAAGGTATGATGCAGAAGGGGAAATTTTACTTTCTTTCTTTTTTTCCTTGATATTTCAATTTATTCAGCCAGTTCGTATATTTTCGAATAATTTAGGTGAATTATTCTATTTACATTTATTATTTTAAATTTTATAAGTACATTAGTTTAAATATTATTTTCGGCTTTGGATTGAAAATCAAAACCGAACCGGATTAAATAGTGTTGAATTGATACCAAACCGAAAAAAAATCATTCATGATCCTATATATATCTGAAACTGAAAAATCGAAAAATCGAGAGTACCAAAGCGATATCGAAACGAATACATGAAAGGGCAGAACTAGTAGTGATGGCACAAATGGGATATACAAAACCCATTGGCATCTCTTGATTCCAGAGTAACGTGTTTTCTATCCTCACGAAAAGGAATTGACGTTTAAGGTTGATTTAGTAATCACCCTAGTGATTAAGGGAGATTGTTTGGGCTGCCATATTAACACTAGGAAATAGAAAAAAACAAGATTCGTATATTTCCCTTTCCACCATAATTTGCTGTTAAGGCCATTCATTCACCCGGTTACGGCATGTAGAGAGAGGTAGTTTTTTTTTCTTTTATTTTTGGGTTACAATGTGTCAATCAACCTGTATTATAGCAATTTCAATTGTGTCATCCCGAACTTTTCGACTCTTAGAGACACAAGATTAACTTTCTTTTTGTATTTTTGTATCAATTAACTGCACGAACTTCATTACTCTCTTCAAATAGTCAAATGAAATTGAACCAGAATTAAAAGTGATAATTAGCGTTAAGAAATCACAATTAACATATTGTTTTTTTGATCTAGGCGGTTTAGTTAGGTTTAATGTTTAATGCAATCGGTAAAACTTGGTGAACTTAGAAAGTAATATCTAACGTGCAACCAGTTGGACCCTATATAGGTATAGTATAGAGGTAGAAAACATGTAATATTCAAATCAGAACTTACATTAATGTACCCATCCAACTATATCAAAAGCTAACCGAGAGTAGGTAAAATCATACAAATCAAGTCTGCCTCTATAAATTAATTGAGACCATTCATCACTTAAAAAAACTAAGAGTCCCATGCAAGAAAACTCCCAAGTGAATGAAGAATCAGATGTCAAAGTCATTGGTGTACATTGATCTTTCTCTAATCTCCCTCGTTGCCTTGTTTGCTCTCTGTTTGTGTGTTCAAACCAATGAAAGCACGAGCACTGCCTCTCTCTCCCCTCAGTTCTACGACAACTCTTGCCCGAAAGCACAAGCTATCGTTAAATCTGTCGTCGCCCAAGCATACTCCGATGATCCTCGCATGGCTGCTTCTTTGCTTAGGCTTCATTTCCATGACTGTTTCGTCAATGTTTGATCAAATCTAGTTTCTATTTACAACTTAAATTTTTTTTTATATGAATATATATATAGACATGTTTAGTCTTGTTGTATGAACATTGCTTGTTGTTTTGGATGGTGCAGGGATGTGATGCTTCCGTACTACTAGACAGCAGTGGAACCATGGAAAGCGAGAAAAGATCAGACTCGAACAGAGACTCTGCTCGAGGGTTCGAAGTCATTGATGATATCAAGTTTGCCTTGGAAAATGAATGTCCTGAAACAGTCTCTTGCGCTGATCTTTTAACTCTCGCTGCTAGAGACGCAACTGTTATTGTAAGCCAATTCTCGCAACCCGATCATTACATAGGACTAATTCTTGGTTTCTATTTTTTTTCGGTAAAGAGGACTAGAAAATGTTATAAACACTCTATGCAGACTGGTGGACCGGGTTGGGAAGTATCTCTAGGAAGAAGAGATGCAAGAGAAGCAAGCTTGAATGGTTCCAACAACAACATTCCAATGCCCAACGCCACGCTTCAGACCCTTGTTACCATGTTCAACCTTCAAGGCCTCAATCTCACCGATATTGTTGCTCTCTTTGGTATTAATTTGCATATTGCTTGAACCCAAACATTTTGATAATAGTCTCACCTATCTTGTTTTTCTCTTTGGTTTTTATACATAACACAATCGAAAACATAATGATAACCATGATTTGAACACAGGAGCTCACACGATAGGAGACGCTAGATGCCTGAATTTCCGGCAAAGATTATACAACTATTCTGGAACTGGCAAGCCCGATCATACCCTGAATCAGACCTACGCCTCTACGTTGCAGCAGAGATGTCCGATTTCCGGTGATGACCAGAACCTTTTTGCTCTCGACCATGTGACGCCCACTAAGTTTGATAATTACTACTTCAAAAACTTAATGACGTATGAAGGACTCTTGATCGTTGATGAGATTTTGTTCACGCAAAGCCAATACTCCATGGAGCTAGTCGAGGTTTACGCGGAGAATGAAGAAGCCTTCTTTAAGCAGTTCGTCAAGTCCATTGTGAAAATGGGAAACATTTCGCCGTTGACAGGGATGGATGGTGAGATCAGAAGGATATGCCGGAGAGTTAATCATGACGACTAATTGTGAGTCATGGTATGATGAGTTTGATTAACGTCGTTTCTTGATTTACATAGAGTTTGGTTTCTTTTGAGCTTGTTCTAATTTAGGAGTTTGGTGTTTGTTGTAAAATCTGTACCTATGGTTACCCAAAAACAAGTGGGAATTTATTACGAGTGAGCTTCATAACGAATTTGGAATTTGCCTATTCTCAACAATGCCAATATTGATATTTCAACTCCATTAGGTACGAACTCTTTCTCAAAATTTATTGATCTAACCTACATGTTATATGCATGATGTAAATTCTTACATTTATCTAATCACCATATATTTGTTAACTCTATCTAAATTTCAATTCTGGTTTGATTAAATTTGGATGATTAAGTCACTATTCTGGTTTTGGTAAATGTTTCCAGATTTATCTAGAGATTCATTTCTTTTGGACATGTTTATGAGTTTGGTGTGTTGTTAACAACAACTAGTGCTTTTACAACTCACATTGGGTACAAAATCGCTCTCAAATGTATTCATAATCGTTACAACTTAAACGGCGGACTCTGTAATACTCATTTGAAAAGCATTCCAACTTCTTAAAATCACATTCATCGACCACTTATTAAATTTCTTCAATCAAGAACATACAAATTATTAGGTCTTTCTTTACTTTATTAACTATCTCTTATTATCAAGATCACACTCTGGGTTCATTCTTGGATACACATACTTTTACTAGCATCATGGATCTTTTATTAAGGCCATAAAAAGGTATGACTTCACTCTGTTGTGCTTAACTTTTTAAAGAAGGAGAGCATCTCCTCGGAGACTTGTTTGGACTTCTCCTGCTGTATATAATGATGACCATTCTCAATAACAACCACCTCAAGATTCGGTACAATACTCTTGAACACCTCTCCTTTCGCATACGCTATCATTCCATTTGGTCCTTCACTTCTGATATCTTTGTCTCCAGCAATAAACTTTGTCGGGACAACGATCTTGGAGTCTTGCCACGGGGCCAGTATCTCCCAATTCCTGCAATTGCTCACAGTCACTTCAAGAACAGAAAGACTCAAAATAAAGACATACATAGAAAGAGAAGTGAAAATTACAGATCCATGGCTCTGTAGTAATTCAGAGGGCCTGTGAATCCAGATCTCGCAAACTTGTCCGCATACACCTGAATCTCATCTTCTGTTATCCAATCTGGAAGTGTTGACGGTATCTCAAGGTCATCAATGATCTCAGTATCAGGAGGAGCCACCAAGAAATCTGTTCTTGTTATCAGCAAAAACTTTTTCATAACCGTCAAGTAATCATGTTTGGCAAATGCAGCCTCAGCTCTTCCGGGCTTCTTTGAAAGAAAAAAAACCGAATCATACTGAGTAACCATAACAAAAAAGAAACATGACAAATTTTGAATAGTTTAGTTTGGGTTTTCTTATACCTGAAACTGAGTAATGTATAATCCTTCTCCAAAGTTTTTGAAAAACTCTATAGGTTTGAGGTTTGGATCTCTTGGATAATATGGAACAGAGAGACTTATGAAGCCTTTGACTCGGTCTGGTCTAAACAAGCACAGATGCCAACCTATATTTGCTCCCCAGTCATGTCCAGCAACAAAGGCCTATAACGGTTAAAAATGTAAACTTTTGTTCCAGAAATCTAATGAAAACCTAGCCGTTGGATTATCCGAAGACCCGTTTTCACCTGAGGGGTGCCGTAGTGATCAAGCAAACCGATGACATCAGCGACGAGGTGGCTAACAGTGTAAGACACGTGGCTGGGAGGAGAATCGGAGTCACCGTAGCCTCTAAGATCTGGTGCGACCACGTGGTAGCCATGGTTCGACAAGAAATCGATCTGGTGACGCCATGAGAACCAAGTCTCAGGGAAGCCATGGAGTAGCACAACCAAAGGCCCGTCTTGGTCTCCTTTCTCAGCTACGTTCAACCAAATCCCGTTGGTCTTGATCTTCTTCTCTCTCACTGAGCTCGTCATGATTCTTGATTTGAGTAAGAGAGGAGGAAGAGTCAGCGACGAAACAGAGACTTTTATTACAAAGAGTTTGAGATTTAAGAGAGCACGGAATCAAATGGAAACACGTGGCAGAGAAAAAGACAGTCCAAAGCCTCTGTTTAGGTCACTTGTCTTGAATTCTTGATTATTACGTCTCAATCCATGAGTTGCCGTAAGTAGAAGAATATTGACCAGATTAATGAAACGGAAAAAAATGGTGGCGGCCAAGGGAGAGTAACTTCAGAGAAATACAACAAAAATATTTCTTTTCTTTTTCTTTTTACTTTCTTTTTACTTTGCTATAACATTTCTTGAAATTGAAGATTATACAAAAATGTAGAAGATTAACAATAAATATTTTTTTTGTTATTGATTTGGTATAACTAAAAGAAGAACTAGGTGTGGTTTCATAATGACTTTAAACGTTGACACTACTCACTAGTTCCACTTTTGATGGTAATAATGGTTAAAGCTCAAACGATAATGGAGATACATAGCTATTGACATAACATGTAAACAACCAAAAACTCAAAATCATTCTTTAGTTGTTCAAAAAATACTGTTGTTCACTCGTACGTAGTACACTCTTGATTGATTAAACGGTGGACTTTTTAATCTTTTGAAAAGCATTCCAACTTCTTTATAAATATAACCACTATTTAAATTTCTTCAATCAAAAACATACAAAATATCAGGTATTTCTTTACTTTATTAACCATTCTTATATTATTAAGATCACAATCTGGTTCATTCTTGAATACACATACTTGGACTAGCATCAAGGATCTTTTATTAAGGCCATAAAACGCCATGACTTCACTCTGTTGTGCTTAACTTTTTAAAGAAGGAGAGCATCTCCTCGGAGACTTGTTTAGACTTCTCCTGCTGTATAAAATGATGACCATTCTCAATAACAACCACCTCAAGTTTAGGTACAATACTCTTGAACACCTCTCCTTTCACATACTTGATCGTTCCATTCGGTCCTTCATTTCCGATATCTTTGTCTCCAGCAATAAACTTTGTCGGAACAACGATCTTGGAGTCTTGCCACGGGGCCAATATCTCCCAATTCCTGCAATTTCTCAAATTTCAAGAACAGAAAGACTCAAGATAAAGACAGACAAAGAGTGAGAAAAGTGAAAATTACAGATCCATGGCTCTGTAGTAATTCAGAGGGCCTGTGAATCCAGATCTTTGAAATTTATCCGCATACACCTGAATCTCTTCTTCGGTTATCCAATCTGGAAGCGTTGACGGTATCTCCAGGTGATCAATGATTTCAGTATTAGGAGGAGCCACCAAGTAATCAGTTCTTGTCATCAGCAAGAACTTTTTCATAACCGTCAAGCAATCATGCTTAGCAAATGCAGCTTCAGCTCTTCCGGGTTTCTTGTTGGAAAAAAACGAATGAAAATGAGAGTACTAATAACAGAAACATCACAAATCTTGAAAACAAAAATTTTGGGTTTTTTTACCTGAAACTGAGTAATGTATAAACCTTCTCCAAAGGCTTTGAAAAACTGTGAAGGTTTGAGGTTTGGATCTCTTGGATAATATGGAACAGAGAGACTTACGAAACCTTTGACTCGGTCTGGTCTAAACAAGCACAGAGTCCAACCTATGATTGCTCCCCAGTCATGTCCAGCCACAAAGGCCTATTAACAGTTAAGAATGTAAACTTTTGTTCCAGAAAACTAATCAAAGTCTAACCGTTGGATTATCAGTAGATGAGTTTCTCACCTGAGCAGTGCCGTAGTGATCGAGCAAACCGATGACATCACCGACGAGGTGGCTCACAGTGTAAGACAAGTGGCTCGAAGGAGAATCGGAATCAGAGTAGCCTCTGAGATCTGGTGCGACAACGTGGTAGCCATGACTCGACAAGAAATCGATCTGGTGACGCCATGAGAACCAAGTCTCAGGGAAGCCATGGAGTAAGACAACCAAAGGCCCATCCTGGTCTCCTTTCTCAGCCACGTTCAACCAAATCCCGTTGGTCTTAATCTTCTTCTCTCTCACTGAGCTCGTCATGATTCTTGATTTGAGTGAGAGAGGAGGAAGAGTCAGCGACCAAGCAGAGACTTTTATTACAAGAGTTTGAGATTTAAGACAGCACGTAACTAAATGGAAACACGTGGCAGAAAAACAGACAGTCCAAAGCCTCTGCTTAGGCTACACATGGAGATCACTAGTCTTGGATTCTTAATTAAGATATCCTTTACGTCTCAATCCATGAGAGATGCCGCAGGTAGAAGAATGTTGACAGATTAAGGAAACAAGAAACGCATGACTGAATATAAAGAACAGAAACGTCAAGTAACTCTTAAGTTCTTCCGACAAAATGGTAGCAGACATGGGAGAGTAACTCCAGAGAAACACAACAAAGAGATTGTAATTTAAGATTTATTCTATGTTTTAATTGAATGAAGGCAACCTCAAGAAGACATTGACTTCTTTTTCTCTGCTTCGAGCTCGGCCAGTCTTTCAGTCCAAGCTCGGTCCCTTGCAACTGCAGCCATTTTACGTTCCACTTGCTTGATTTGCTTCTTCCTCTTCGCCTCTGACACCAGTGCCTGCCTCTTCTTTTTCTCAGACTGTGAAAGTATTCAGAAGGACTCCATTTCATTAGAAAAGAGAAATCATTCACGTATAACAGGTTCTATATTGTTCGCCAAAAAAACAGATCAAACAGAGATACAGCCTACGCTTTTCTCATCACCCCACACTTGTTCTCAGTTTGTACAATCTATGGATTCAACAGTTCTAAATTCTTTTATTTGAAATTTCTTCTAAGAATCAGTAGAAATAAGACCCTTATAATATAGAGACATGCAAACATCGAAATAGGTATCAAATATCGTTAAACAAACTAGAAAGAAATCAGACGAACCAGCATAAACGCACGCCTCTGAGCAATACGTTTCTTTGCATTCCTACGTTTCACACTGCCCTCATTAGGATTTTTCACACTGGCCTCGTCAGGTTTGTTTGAAGAAATTGGCTGGCCAGGTGTATACTGAACATTTGCGTAAGGCCCTGCATTTCCAGCAAATCTATTACTCATCTAAACAACTCCACCATAGATTCTCCATTAATATTTCAGTACAAACACTCACGCTAAGCTTCCACACAATCACATTTAGAATACACGATTTACCAATGCTAAAATCCTAGTTAGAGATTACACAAACTCTATATCAATCACACAGCACTGATCCCCAATTTCACAAAAAAGAGGCATCAATCTTAGTGGAGCGTTACCACATTTATCCAAACTAACAATGAAGCTTAATCTAAGACACAAGCTCGGGGAATAACCGATATATAAGATACCAATTTCCCAGCAACAACGCTCATGTGGAGCTTGCCCAGAATTCACATTCGACTTAAGAGTATACGAGGTCAACATTAAGCACTAGTTACACAGGGCTTACACAGTTAGGCCCCAACAGAAAACAATATCATTTTAGCTCGGTAACAATCACACAACACTCATCTCAAATTTCACAACAAAGCATCAAACTAAAAATGAAGCTTAGATGAAAAACACAAACTCGAGTAATCGTCAATATACAAAGTACCGATTAACAATCAAAAAGCCGAAATGGCGAACCTGGAGGTTGCAATTTGAATCTTTTCTTCTTGGGATGAGTCATGGGTCGTCTCTTGGGAAGCCGAGTATCAGTTAAGCTTAAGCTAAAGCTCAAGCTATGAATATGGTTAGCCACAGGAATCCATGGCAATCTAATATGACTCGATCCACCGAAGAATGAGCATAACTCAGGCTTGGCGGCCGGAATCGTCACCGGAAATGCCCCAGACGAGCAATTAGCGGCGGCACGAGAAACTAGGGTTCTAGACAATGGTCGAAAAACCGCTCTAATCGCACCAAAACCCATTTCACCTAAGCATCAGCTGAACAGATTCCGATCCAAAAGCTGATAAATTGACCCGATTAAGCTTCGGAAATTTTCACTTCTCCGATTTCGAAGTTGAAACGAAGGACTCTCGATAAACCCTGAATATCTCACTCAACTTTACTGGGCCTTATTGGGCCTCGTATCTGATAATTAAAATTTGGGTCCATTTCATGCACACTAAACCATGGAGATATAGGCTCTGATATCATTATTTGTTTTTAGCGAGAATATTTGTGTATATTGTGAAAAGATATAGTGTAATTATGGAGATAAAGGAGACTTGTGTCGTAATTTTAGATGATTGAAGAATTTGGATCAGCGTATGCGACATAAGGAAACCGAATATTATACCAATAACGACACTAATTCCATATATGGACTCCTTTTTGCAAAAGTTAGATATGGTTACCATATAAATTCAGATTAAGAAATCCTAACAATGATATCCAAACCAATATAAATATACACTACTCTTGTTCATTTTGCACAGAAGTTAACAAAACTTGCATAACATACAACTCCATACAGTTTAATTTCTTTCACGAGTTCATAGAGATGACAAGCTTGTTTTCCTCAAATCGTCAAACAAGGCTGGTCAGTTTACATACTCATAATCTTATAATATTTCTCATTTGGTCTATTGTTAGTTCTTGCAAATCTGTCTGGTACATATATATATTAAGTTTCTCCGAATGTTTTCTTGCAGACTTGTGGGTTCAAAGTGAACACCAACTCGCCCCAATGGCACAAGAGCATGACAAAAATCCTCAAGAAAATTAGAGGTTTGCTCTCCTTTAGTTACACAAACATATGTATATATATATTTTTATATCGTTTGTTCATCGTCTTAGTATAAGCTTTATCTTATGTTATGGTTTGTATATATGTATATAGGAGGGAATTTTTGGATAGATGTGGACGAAGGAATGGCATATGTAACGGGTCAAGGAGATCCAAACAAGCTATTGAAACTGATGGGATCGAAGAGAGGCAAAGATGCTGAAATGGCCTTTGTGAAAACCGGAACGCATCATCAGGATCATTCCCAGTTTTACAACAACTATCAAAACTCTTACTTTGGAGGCCAATCAATGCCTTACATGAACTACTCTCAGGGTTACTACCCTCAGGCTCAGGCCATGCAACCTTATTATCCATATGCCGGTGGATATAATAACTATGGTTATTATTAAGGCTTTTTGGAGGATAATTTTTATCTTATATTATAACTATTTCGAGATCAAGCAAAACCCTTTATTTTTTTTTTTAAAGAAACTAGGGTTTTCTGCTTTGTATCCGAAAGAAAAGAGAGTTTTTTTTTTTTTTTTTTTTTTTCCTTTTTTTTNAATCTTCTCTCTGCGGTTTATTAGTATTGGCAGAAGAGAAGAATATAGAGGAGACGTCATTTTCTCTGTCTTTTTATTTTTTTTTTTAGTTTGGTTGTGTTTTTTGTATGAATCCTATAATTTTCATTGATGTTAGGGTTTATATGAACTATAACACAATGGTATGTTTCAAGTTTCTTTGTTTGATCATATAAATAAGAGTTTCAAGTTCTTAAGATAAATTTGCATATAATGTGATTCTTTATCTTCTTTATATTATAGATTTATATATATACTTTGACTTCGCCAATATCTTATGAATGATTTTATGAAGGAAGAATGTCTCTCTTTCGTTTTTTGAATAAATTAAACGGGATTTATCAGATTAAGTTTCCCGGAAACGTTCTGATTTGGTAGTAACAATAAATTTACACTTATTCATGTAGATCCTTTGGTAACTCCAAAAAAAAAAAAAAAGCTCCAATGGTGTATACTACTAATTACTAACATAATTACCGTATCCAAAAATAATGATCTTTCTCATATATCTTCATAGCCCAAAGCTATCGTATGTTTGAAAACTAAACATCATGGTGATGCCTCTCTTTTATTTTTGCCAAGTTAACTTGTAGAGGAAAAGTGTAGAGTACGTAAGTAGTTTTACATCTCACATTGAAGTGGAAACATGTCACAAACACAATCTTAATTATTAGATGAGATTAGACAGGAATCATAACAAGTTATATAATGTGAAGAGTGATAGAGAGGAAGTAAATTAATTAAGCCGAATGTTTGGCGACGGTAGACACAAGCCCATCCTTGTTACCCCCAACAACTTTGTCCACAATCGTCCCTTCCTTGATGAACATGAAGGTTGGCATCGCCTCAATCGCCCAATCACTTGCCACCGACTGTTCCATCAAAACCAAAGAAAGAAAATCATTATTGATAGAAGAAACTTGATATCTTTCTATAGGAAGGGATGCTTTTGGTAAGTAATTTACCTTTAGTTCGTCGACATCAACCTTGAGGAAAACCACATTTGGGTGTTTCTTAGCCAAGTCGGCAAAGACTGGCGCTATGAAACGGCATGGTCCACACCAAGAAGCCGTAAAATCAACCACCACCTTCACCAATCATGAAAAAATCATTTTCATGCCTATCATATCAAAGGAATGTTATAACAACTAAAGCCTCGAATCTAATCCACAATCAAGAAATCATGAATGTATACATCAATTCCGAAAGAGTCAAGATAAATAAAATTATTGCATTGCATATATGTGAGAGATCTATAAAAGATAGAGACAAATCCATATCTCTATACGTACAAATCAAAAATCAAATCAAAGGAGATTACAAGAGTTTTGGAGTCATTTGCTTTTTGGAGTTGCTCGTTCCATGACTCTACGGTGTGGCACGCGATCACTTGTCCTTCGGCCATTTTCCTTCTCTCTCAATGCTCAAGAAAAGTCAATGCTCTCTCTCTCGTCCTCTAGCTCTGTTTCTTGATCTGTTCTCATGCTTCTTTTATGCGTTTCATTGACTTAGCATTCTCTTCTTTTTATAAAATAACCCCTCTAGTCATCTATTAATTACAGTGTACCATCAATTTTTTTCGTATCTCATTTATTTGGCTCGTCATTTTATTTTCTTTCCTTCCCATAAATACCACGAACCAAACCAAACCAAACTAAACTTTGGAAGCAGAAGCATAGGAAAACTCTTTTATGGTTATTAAAGTGTTCCTAAGCTGTGGAGTGTGGACATTAGGATTATCGGGTTCACACGGTTCAAGTTTTCTGAATTTCTAGCTTCTTTGTTACTAGGGTCAAGGTTTTATTCAAGTATTTTAGGAAATCTATTCGGATTCGATTCGATAGAATTTTAATCTAGATCCGTTTGAGTAGGATGAAAAAACCCAAAAATTTCATATTTATTTATTTTATGTAACTTTTAAAAAACCGAATCATACCCCAAAATACTCAAAATAACTGGAAATTTTTTTTATAAAATTTATCCACCCTAATGTATTATACTCGATTTAAAACCAAAATACTTTTTTAGGTTAATTATGTTTCGGCTATTTCATAAACTCTTTTATTCTCGGTTTAGTTCCGGCTTGATTCCGATTCGATTTGGAGATTTCGAATACCAGATGTTGAGGTCTTAACCATGTATTTAAAAATATGTTTGGATTCGAATAATTTTGTATCAATTTCGGTTTGGATTTTTCCATTCCAAAATTATTTTCCATTAAGAATTGCATATAAATAGAATTACACCTTAATGAATAGAAGTGCACCCAATTTAATCAAAATTTTACCAAAATGTTTTGAATTTGATTTATGCTAACCTAACTATAAATTTAGTTATTTTTGTTTTAGATCCCATTAGTTTATAGAAAACTCATCCAAACTTTTCTTCTTAACCGACCCAAAATTTTAGTTTGGAAATTCAGATTTACTTTCTACACTTATCTGGTACTCCGAACCAAACTCAAGTCAAGCTCGGCTCAGCAAACGTGTTCAGAATTGGTGTTACTTTCAGTTGTGTTCTTTAGTGTAGTGGTATAACAAGGTTAGTAGAGGCATTTTGTCAAAGTTTGAACGGGTCTTTTATTTGTCAACCATGTAACTGTCTATGAACCACAACTAGTTAATCCATTAGCCTAAATTATACATAATGCATATAGTCCTCTCATATCCCGAATGTGACATTAATCCATTAGCCTACATTATGAATAATGCATATGAGAGGACTCGATCCCGAATGTGACAATGTTTGTTCTAAGTGGATTTATTCCCTATCACTAGAATGAGGTTTGAACCTGTTTGGTTATTTTTACTCTCCAAAAACATTATACAGTAGTGTACTCATGGCTTTTGAGCCTTGTTAAGAGTTTTTCGTCATATACATGAAGAATTTCATCAACATTATACAGATATTCTATTTTAATAATTCCAAACAACTCATTTTGAAACTCCAGTTCTCATACATACGAACTTTGTTTTTGAGAAATAAAATTACACAATGTTAATGTTGTAGTGCTCAATATGTAAAGGTAATAACAGTTACTAACGATATTCGAAAGAAATTTGCAGATTTAAATTCACTAGTCACATACACAATCATATCACAGATGAGATGAGACTGAAATCATAACAAAGGGGACAAGTTATAACATCTCAAGAGTACAATAGAGCAATCAATCCAACATCTACAGACAGGATACTGGTGAATTAAGCTAAAGATTAATGATTAGAAAGCTTAATAATTAAGCCAAGTGTTTGGCAATGGTAGACTCAAGCTCATCTTTCTTGGCCCCAACAACCTTGTCCACAATCTTCCCTTCCTTCATAAACATGAAGGTCGGCATCGCTTCAATCGCCCAATCACTTGCCACTGACTATTCCATCAAAACCAAAACAAGGATTGCAATTTGAGCGTATTGATAAGAGAATCACACCCTGTCTCAAAGAACAAAAGATTTGGTTTAATAATTTACCTTCAATTCGTCGATATCAACCTTGAGGAAAATCGCATTAGGGAGTTTCTTAGCCAATTCAGCAAAGAACGGAGCTATGAAACGACATGGTCCACACCATGAAGCCGTAAAATCAACAACCACCTTCAACAATAAACCACTCGTAAATCATTAAAATGAATAACATATCAAATCATAGAATCCTATTATTCCATAAGAAAGTTAAAACCACTCTTGCTTCAAAACACATATACATAGCCTCGGAATTTTCGTGAGCTAAACAAATAAATGAGTAACATTATATCCCATCGTTTCCCCTAGTTTCATCGAAAAATCACTATGGCATGCAATTTCAACATATTGAACTCTACAAACTCTAGAATCTAATCTAATGTAATCCAGATTCAGTCTATATATACGTATATATAGCCATAAATCGAAAAGAAACAACATAAGTTCATAGCAATATATTTATATGCGAGATCGATCATCTAAAAAGCAACACGCAGAAGCAAATCCTAGCTATATCAAAGACATTAGAGATTACAAGAGTCTTGGAGTCATTTGCTTTCTGAAGTTGCTCGTTCCATGACTCTAAGGTATGGCACGCGATCACTTGTCCTTCTTCTGCAGCCATTTTCTCTCTCTCTCTCTCTTTCCACAGATCTATGTCTCTCTGTCTGTTTTATCGTCTTAGTTGTGCGTTTCTATCACTTAGCATGCTCTTCTTTTTCAGGTATATATATAGCCCCTTGTAGTTATCACCAAATTACAGTACTAATACCGTCCATATTTTCGGCTTTATTCGACGCGTGATTTTATTTTCCATAATTATACCCACCAACCTTCCTTTACCAAAATCATAAAGCATTTCTTCAGTACTCTTTAAACTTTTAGTTTCTAACAATTTACACCTGTTTTAAGTTTAACACAGACATAATCAAGACATTGCCACTATCCACCGGCAAATGTATATTACAAGAGTCTCCTGTCCCATCCCGACCAAAAAGTTCCCAGATAAATCGAACATCTTCACATTGAAACCACATCATAATTCTTTTAAACTTATGCTTTGATTAAACCTATCTAAAGCTCGATCAAGTTCTTGAAACAATACGTTCCCATGAGGAACCACCCGGTAAGCAAAACAGCTAGAATCGAGATTGAAGCTATGAAGGTCCAACCACCTAGTAATATTCCTATACCGTAGATTATGACTGTAGGCAACAAGGACTTTATCATCGCTGTTTTGCTCACCCAACGTCCCTTGAGGAACACAAATGCCGCGAGATTCACCACGTTCCACCCGCCTGACCTTACTGCTAGACGGTTAAGGTTGTTGGCTACAAAGGAATGACAGTTGCACGTGAATATGTTGTATGAATGGTGCTGGTACTCTTGTGTGCCTTTTCTCAGAGCATCATCCCATGTTGGCTCTTTCTCATGACTGTCTTCTTGCTCATATCTGCTCTCATCATTGAACATACCGGAACCGGAAGAAGAAGATGATTCCTAATTAAATCCAAGGCCAATGTGAATCAAGTTGTTAGTTTGCACTTTGCATCAAGGAACTAAACAATGAAAGCCAGCAGCAGCTTGCAAATGTACCTTTTCCTTGTTGATTTGGATATATCGACACACAGCTCCAAACGCAAAATTATCAACACAGACGAAATTAGGTCCCGCAAAATCGAGGATGACACCATCTTCTCTGCAAATACCCACATGGCCGATGAAGGGAATCAGCCATGAAACGAAGGGGAGAGGTGCCCAAACAATGCAACACGGGAACCGGTCTCTTCTGGGATCAATTTTCATGGGATCTGCAAAGCCCATCATCATACGATGTTCTGAATCATCTACTGTCTCTCCCATTCCCAAATCGTGGTGGATTCAGTCTTTCGATTATATATTCTCTACACAACAATTCCAGTGATCCCAGATAAGTAAGATTAAAAAAAGCACTGTCGTATAAAATGAACAAGCTCTCAGTACTCAAAAAGATATGCAAATCATTTACATGGCACCCAAAAACATCCTTGACCTCACTATACCAGGCTACAAAAGTAAACTCTACAGCTATGGCAAAAGAATCTTCTTCCAAACATATACCATCAAAATAAGGAGAAGCTAGTAAAATGTTATCCTAGTGAGAAATCCTGAACAACATCAACGCACCAATTCGCTTGTAATTGAGTAAAATCTGGAAAACCTCAGATTTTTCATATCAACAACCTGCTAAGCAACACGGCGAAGACTAAGAAAACGTTTTCTTGGCTCTATGTATCGATATTGTTATATACTATACAATGAAGCCCTAGAAAATGGCAGAAGAAGCTATGATGAGCGAGTCAACATCGAAGATCCTGAAACTTTTTTACAGA
This sequence comes from Odontarrhena argentea, assembly GCA_900406245.1. Classification (NCBI taxonomy): domain Eukaryota; kingdom Viridiplantae; phylum Streptophyta; class Magnoliopsida; order Brassicales; family Brassicaceae; genus Odontarrhena; species Odontarrhena argentea. The sequence continues at coordinate 22,493 of OVAF01000918.1, forward strand.
GAAGAGATCAAAGAGTACCAGTTCGAGCGACTATAAATCGGATCTACAATCAATTGCACAAAACTTCTTCTTCGTAACGAGAAACTAAGAGCACAGTGATTCGTCACTTTCCTTCTCCTGGAAAATTTGGTTCTCTCCCAAATCAGATTCGAACTTGCATAATAAACGTGGTTGGCCCCTTGGTTATAACTAATCCTGTCCAGGATAGTGCATCTCCTCTCTCGAAACACTAGACGACATACGGTTCGGTATAAAATTATAAAAACGGCACGCTGTTTAGTTTCGAGTCACCTGCTTCTCGACTATTCATCTCTCTGTGGAGATTGCTGTTACCTCCTGATTCCATCTGCCATTGATAGCATCTTCTCGAGGTTGAAGGAACGATGAGGAAACGCGATATGGCAATTTTGATGCTCTCTGGGTTTGCTATATTCTTCACTCTTCAGGTAATTTTACCCACTAATCGTCTTCTTCTTCAGTCCTAGTTCGATTATAGCTTAAAACTTCTAGAACCCTTAATCGATCTGTTTCTAGAACAAGCTTTGAATTTTCCTTTGTGGGTATGCCAATTTGGATCCATGTTAGCTAGATTGCGATTTTTTTCAGATGGAATCTATTGTTCTGTATAGAGCTTGTTCCACTTAATTTTTTGCAGCACGAGGGTGATTTTGCGTTCAAAGAAGCATGGTTTCATACGTACGAGGAATATCCTGTTAAATATGAAGCTGATCGTCTCCCACCACCTATTGTTGCTGATCTTAATGGTGATGGAAAGAAGGAAGTCCTCGTTGCTACAAATGATGCCAAAATTCAGGTATCTTATATTCATATATATTCTGATCTCTCCAGTTTTCTTTATTTGTTAATAATTTATAGAGCCTTGTTTACGAATAGTGCTCATTCATTTCTCTTAATGGTTTGCTACTAAGTGTTGATATATGGTGGATTAGGTGTTGGAGCCGCATACCAGGCGAGTGGATGAAGGTTTCAGTGAAGCACGTGTGCTTGCAGAGATCACCCTTTTGCCTGACAAGATCCGGGTTGCGTCAGGGAGGCGTGCTGTAGCAATGGCTACGGGTGTAATTGATAGGTATTATAAAGACGGAACACCACAGAAGCAGGTTTTGGTCGTTGTTACCTCAGGTTGGTCTGTGCTCTGCTTTGATCACAACCTGAAAAAGCTGTGGGAAACGAATCTTCAGGTTTTTATCCTCTTTGTCCTTTGTCTAATGTTCCAGATATACGCTTTCCTTAGTTTTGTAGACTACTTTTCCTTTACTCACCCATGTTATTGGAATGACAGGAGGATTTTCCGCATAACGCTCACCATAGAGAGATAGCAATTTCTATAAGCAATTACACATTGAAGCACGGTGATACTGGTTTAATTATCGTTGGTGGGCGGATGGAGATGCTGCCATATGTATGTAGGAGATAAGATCTATCTGTTGATTTTCTGTTTAGCTTCCATGTATCCTTCAGAGATTAATCTTGTGTTTGTAGAATCACATGGATCCATTTGAGGAACTCAGCATGACAGCACAAAATGCTGAACAACATAGACGAAGTGCTACTGAGAATCAGGTACCGTTACGTGAAAGTTTCTTTAGACTGCTTCTTAGCCGTGTATCCTTACACATTTTATCTAGAACAACACAATTACAAAGAAAGAGCTGTACAGTTGTATTTATACATATGCCACTGTGCATGACAGCTATGTTTGGACTGTTTAGAGAACTTTAAACTTCCTTTCAGGCCTCTGAAGATTCTGGAGCTATAAACTTGCGTCACTTTTCTGTTTATGCATTTGCTGGCCGGACTGGTGTTCTTCGATGGAGTAAAAAGACTGATGTCAGTTTATTTCTCCCTTTCTGCTCACTTTTTTTCTCCACGCATGACTTAACTATATTCTTAGCTGCAACGAATTTGGTGGTTAGATTAATATAATATCTTCTTTCTTCTCGTCTAGGATATTGAAGCTCAAACCTCAGATGCATCGCAATTAATTCCTCAACACAATTACAAGCTCGACGTGCATGCTCTAAATAGCCGTCATCCAGGAGAGGTAAAGCTTACCCATTAACTATTGATTAGTGAGCGATACAGCCTGAGTTGTTTTTTAGTGCATTAACATTATTTGAAAGCTTTAAAAACTGAGATAGTCTGGGATAAAGTTTGAATGCAGGGAATTTAGAGAATCAATTCTTGGTGCTATGCCCCATCACTGGGTAAGTCTTATACTTCCTACTACGTTCACTTAGTCTAATATGCTCAGAAAGCTGTTTCAAAGTACTTGTTTTCTTTGTATCAGGACCGACGTGAAGATACATTGTTAAAGCTGGCTCATTTCAGGCGACACAAGAGGAAAACATTGAAGAAGCTAGCTGGTAAGTCTACCACTTATCCATTTCACAAACCTGAGGAACACACACCCGCTGGAAAGGACTTGTCTAGAAAGATTCCAAAATTGATTGGGAAGGCTGCACGCTATGCTGGTTCGGCAAAACCCAAGAAGGTAAAGCTCTTGTAAAACTTAAAACTACCCACATAAAAAGAAACCCGATATTTTTATTGATACCAAAGCAACATGTTGATGCAGGGTATGCAATACATTCCGACTATAACCAACTACACTAAGCTTTGGTGGGTTCCTAATGTTGTTGTGGCTCATCAAAAGGAAGGAATTGAAGCTTTTCATTTGCCCACTGGTCGAACTCTTTGCAAGGTAGGTCCTAGTAGGCAGTAGCTAGTCCTTCAGGTCATGAACAAGCTTTCTATTTCACATAGATATATTTAACTCTGCTAGCTTCCATGAATCCTTCCTCTCTCCAGCTTCATCTGCTTGAAGGTGGGCTTCACGCAGACATAAACGGAGATGGTGTACTCGACCATGTCCAGGTACACACATCAAACACTACTGCCACTTTCGGTTCATTGGCTTTCTAATGGCTCTTCAGTTCTGACGACAATTTTTTCTGTGCCCACCTTAGGCTATTGGAGGCAATGTTGGGGAGAGAACTGTAGTGAGCGGGTCAATGGAAGTGTTAAAGCCTTGCTGGGCAGTAGCAACCTCAGGTGTTCCTGTGCGCGAACAGCTCTTTAACGTCTCGATATGCCATCACAGCTTCAATTTTTTGCGCTACGGAGAATATGCGCGACACTTTGCTCAGCCAAGAGACACTTCTACTCTGGAGATCGCAACTCCCATTCTCATCCCTAGAGACGATGGACATAGACACCGCAGAGGAAGTCACGGAGATGTAATCTTCTTGACTAACCGTGGAGAGGTACCTTTCCTTTCTCATATGACGAGCCTTCTCTTAATTTCTTGAACTTTGAATGTCCTTCGATAGCTCATCAACTGTTCCATATCAGGTGACATCATACACGCCTGATGTGCACGGCCATGATGCAGTCTGGCAATGGCAGCTTCAGACGGAAGCCACATGGTCGAATCTCCCATCTCCATCGGGTTTAACAGAATCGGATACGGTGGTCCCAACCCTGAAACCGTTCTCGTTGCGTGTTCATGATAACCAGCCTATGATCCTTGCTGGGGGAGATCAAGTAGCAGTGATCATCTCTCCAGGAGGAAGCGTATTAGCTTCCATCGAGCTGCCATCTCAGCCAACACATGCACTTATCACTGATGACTTCTCGAACGACGGTCTAACAGATGTGATTGTGATGACATCAAATGGGATATACGGGTTCGTTCAAACCAGACAACCAGGAGCTCTGTTTTTCAGTTCGTTGGTGGGATGTCTGTTAGTAGTAATGGCAGTTATATTCGTTTCTCAGCACTTAAACTCCATCAAAGGAAAGCCTCGACCGTCTAGCTTCTGATACAAACGAGAGAGTAGTTTTGGTAAACCGGACAGTTGGGTGTTATACCGGTGTAGATTCAGTGCCCTGTTTCCTGGTTATAAATTTATACTTTGTAGAATTTAAAGTAAAAATGGTAGAGGCGAATGTTTCCTTCAGTTTTGATGTTCTAATGGAATTGTTGTGACATTCAATTACAAGCAAATTGATAGAAAAAATACGTTTATTTTAAAAATACATCGTTGGTACATGTCATACCATTCATGGGACTCGTCGTACATTTCGTTGTGTCCAAGAAAAACAAAAATGTATAGGGTGCGTAAATAAATAGGTTTAGGTTGGGCAGTAATAATTGATGTAGCGATGTGGTTAAAAGTTAAGTGAGGACCATGCTAGTGGTAAATTATAAATACACCTCAATTCTCAAATGGGAATGTGGGAAGCATGAGTGGCGTAATGATTTAGATAGTAAATAAAATATAAAATATACGACAGAGATTGAACAAAAGGCGTGCATCCATCAATAACTTATTTTGGGTCGATACTATTTACTTTCTTAAACCCTATTACCTTTCTTGTTGGTGCCTAAAACATGTAAGAACCTCCTCAAAATAAATTGATATAAAATCATTGGAGAACTGTGGGTATTTACAATTTGTTGTAGATATAAGAACTGAGTTTGCGAATATATTGTAAAATTGTATTCAATAATATACAAATTCTTATTGTAATTCCCTCAAGAGTGAGTATCGTCATCGGGTAATCTAGTCACCGCATTCTCTAATGGACCCAAAGCATACCACCATTTCGACTGGCCAAATGAGGTTTGTTAGAAAAAATTTCATGCTTATAGGGGAATGGATCTCTGGCCTAGATATATGCACCGTACGAATCCGCCTCAAATGTGAAACCACTAGTCCACCACCATTTGGTTAACTTTTTTATTTCTACTCTAGTATTTGCATATATATGTAGTAGTTCTAAGACCATCTGCAGTGGTGATCTCTCATGGAGTTTATAACGAGAGTCTCTCAACAAAAAGTAATAATAAAATAATAAATAATATTTTTTTATTGAGAAACTCTCTACTTTGAGACATTATAGGTTGGATTTCCAAGAATTATGAGAGACTATTCTAATAAAAAAAATAGTGGTTATTATTTTATTAATTATTTTATATTTTAGAGATTTTTGTGAGAGATTCCCAGTGCGGATGCTCTAAGTTTTGACCACAAGGTCCACAAACAAATGGGTATATTATAGCCAACGAATTTAATAGTTTATGGATATATGTGTTAATATGTAATAATTGAGAATGATTTTTTAACCCAAACACATACAAGGTTTTTATAAGTTGTTGTGCAATGTCTCCAATAATTTATACTTAGAAACCCAAGACTCTCTGTTTTTTTATATGGCCAAACTGAAACATCTCATGATTTGGATATGTAGTTATGAAAGAATGGGAATGCAAAAACATAGACCTTAAAGAAGAAATGTAGAAGGTGACGGGAAAAGCATATTTCTAATAAAAGCATGCAAAGAGGTTCACGAGATCCACTTAATATGGGCACTACTCTATTTCCATTCTCTCTTATTTCTTTCTTTTTTGGACCTTTTTATTCTGTTATCAGTTTTATCATCTTTATTATGCTTTCCTTCAAATTTTGAACTCAATTGTCGAGGATAAAAACCTCAATTATCAAGAAAAAACAAAAATAAACCTCGATGAATTGTCATATTCATATAGAATATATAGAGTAGTTCATAAAACTACCCAACCTACTCCTAAAATCTATCTATATTACATGCCTCTATGTACGTACGTACATTTATCTATATCTATAAAGTTAGCTTTTCTCATTTTCTGGTGAAGACACCTCATCGTCCACATCATCGTCCACATATTTTATACTATTAATTTTCATTATTAATTAATTCAAACTTTATTTTAGATATTAATTACACCAATACAAGATGATCAAAGGAACTTGAAAAGTCATTTCTCATATTAAAGTAAATTGAAAAGATATTTCTCATACTAAAAATTATAAATTTGAAAACTTATTTATAAATTGATAAAATAATGATAAGATTTAATAATTTGCCTAAACTGATATATATTGAATAATTTATTTATACCAAAATAATTTATGTACTTTCTGAAGATTATTAAAGATTATAAATATTAAATAATTTACATTAATCGGAAATTCACATAACTCAATAATGCATGAATATCAACTCTTCCGATTCATGTATGGAGGACAAAACAAGACAAATATAATCATGTCATGCAGCATGACCATATTCATTAAAATATCATTACAATTACTCCCCGGTTGAAAGAAATGAAGTGAGAAAGGGAGCAAATCTTCAAAACTCACAAAAGAGATTTAACTTTAAGAATTGAAAAATAATCAGATAGGAATAGTGTTTTGAAGCCTTA
>OVAF01000919.1:0-28752 GCA_900406245.1 Odontarrhena argentea
TAAAGCATCCGACACCGATCCGAAATAGATTGGTGAAACTTCTCTCTTTTTTCTCTCCGACGGCTAGGGTTTCTCTCTTATTCAACCCAAATCATTATATTCAGAAGGTAATTAAATTTTATTTTTCTTCAGCAGTGTAGATTTGATGTTGAGTTGTGTTGATTGTCCTTGCACATAAATCTTGTGAAAAAGAGATTTTGTGACCGTTGCAGAAGAATGGTGGGCTTGTCTTTGCTGAGACCCAAATTTTTCTGATCCAGTTGGGTTTGAAGTGGGGGCTTCAAAGACTTATATGGAATAAAAGACTTAACATTTTGGTGTGGGTGGTACACAAAACAATTGTATGGGAAGGGACTTAGTAAAGATGTTTACGAGCTGATGTTGAACAGGGATATGATTCACAATAAGCCTTCTGCATAGCCACACTTTCTCTAACATAGTGATAATCAACCTCAAAAGTGTTTAGACTGTTTTTATTTTTTATTTTTTTTTAGTGTTGGATTTGCATAGAGATGTACGGTTGATAGATTACCACATAGGAGAATATAAGACGAAGTCTGAGGAAGACAAATTTTAGAGAGTATCGTTTTCAACCAGGTTAATTATGTCGTAGTATCAGACATGACACGTTGACACAATTCACTCTATTTTTAATTATCTCAGTCTCAGACACGTTGATCGAATGATGATATCTGCAGAAAAGATTACTTATGCATCTGGTGAGAACTTTTTTTTTTTTGATAAACCGTAGAAGTTCCGAACGTTTGGTTCATAGTCTCTTTCGATGCGCTGAGTCAACCATTGATGATACCACATTTAAGGCGTAAATCATTTCTACCAAGTGAACTCGAACTAGTGACCTTGAGTAATACTCAAGTACCACTATATCACTAGACCAAGAGCCACTTGGTATCAAGTGAAAACTTTGTAGTAAAAGTTTCCATGTTGGTCGGGTTTGTGATTACCATCTAAGTTCATTATCAATATAATGAATTTTACAAGAAAAAAAAACGTTTGAACTGTTGAATTTTTGTTTCAACATATGGCAATTAATTGTAAACAGAAGAAGCGCATTATCATTGTTCTTTTTCTGGTTTCTCTAAGAGTATATATGTGTAATGGCGATCTAATGTATAAAGAAAGACTTTCTTTCTTCCAAAACAACTCGATAAAGTTTATTGATACCGACCCACTCAAACCAAAATCACAAATGGATATATGTATATACCTATAATATAATTCACAATATTATAGTTTGTAGATGCTTTATTTTCTGGGGGAAAAACGTCACAAAACAACGTCATATTTCTCACTATCATATTCATACACCAAACAACGTTATATATTCCTTTTCAAAAAAAAAAAAAAAAACCTTGTATTTTAAGAAGATGATTACTATCTGGTAATGGTTTTACAAAAACAAAACTTATACTTAATTAATCGAATGGACTTAAATTTGAATTCGATGACGTTAAACACTTTTGATTGGTTACAAGTTGGAGTATTAATATTTAGGTGTTCTTTATAAAATGTTGGACTTTTGTTTCCTTTTTTTTTTTTTTTTTCCAACTACTTTTGTTTAACCTGAGAATATTACAAAGCCGACGATCGAAGTTACTGATCTCGGAAACAAAGCCCAAAAGAGGGACGCTTGGTATAATACAACTTGAAAAACCTAAATCTTCAACTTAAACCAAAACTCAAACAAACACAAAGGAAACTACAGGGGGGAAACAACACCCTTGTTAAAAGAAGCTCAAGGATTGGAGTCCGGTAAAAGTCTCGATTTACTGCTTACGATTACGAACGGTTGAAAAACCGCAAGCCAAAGACCACAAACCGCTCAATCCAATCTCGGACCCGCTCCCAAAAGATGGGTTACAGAAACGGAACAAGGATACGGACCACTGCAAAATCTCAAGCCTGAAGAGAGAGGAACAAGCCTAAGACAAAAGCCACTACACAAAATTCGAAATAGCCAGAGAAATCAACTCCGAAGCCTTAAAGAAGAAGAGAAACACCACAACCCCGTCGACACACGCCATCTCCAACAAACCACCATCTTCACCAAAGAAATCAGATCAGATCTGGACCAAACTAAACAAGGCTGTGCCCGGAGTAAGCGGCGAGCCTCCTCCTCACTTGGAACCATCGGATTTGAAGAAGAAGATCCTAGATCTGAAAGACAAAATCCAATCCAATCCAAGATCCCCTTTCTCTTAAGCTAAAACGAAAATCACCTTAATCCTACTAGCAGAAAACAAAAGAAAACCAAACCTCCTCTCACAACACCGGCGACAAGGCACCGAGCCGGAGAGGAGAGATCTCGGTCGGAGCTTCTTCTTCCTCTTTTCTCTCTGTCATAATAGTTGCATCTCTAACACGACTCATTTAAGTGCTTTCATCTAAATGCTTTAGACACTATTAAGAAACCTATGTAATTATAGTATCTCACTAAATAAATCGCAAGTGTATAGTATATTATCCCTATATATACCTAATACTTTATCATATGGATTAAGAACAGTAACCATGAGACTGACTATGTTCATTACTTCAATAGTCGTGCCTAAAATATTATTACATAAAACAAAAAAGAGTGATCGAGAGATTCTTAATGCTTTCGTCTTTGTGACGTTATTTTAATTGTATATATATCTATCAAGATAATAATAATAATGTTAATACGTCTACTTTTTCTTAAAACACATTTAAGTATACTTAAGTGGATGTAATCATATCCGGATCTATCGTGGATTTGCATCAAATCCACTTTGTTTCTTTTGTTTATCGTCTGACTCTCGTTTTAAGTTTGTATTTTTTATGAGAGCGCCCGACAAATTTGCACTGTTGATGATAAGAAAAACTAATTCTGTAAATAAAAATACGTGGGCGAGAAAACAAATAATTCTATGAACATGATACTGTGAATTTTTTGTAACAATGATACTGTGAATTTTGAAACCTGCTAGTCGTAACGGTTTTAGACCAACCAAATTTTAAGTAAAAAATTAATTATTTTCAATTACTATGTTGTGTTACATAACCGTATTATAAAGACTAGCTACATTTTTTTTTTTTTTTATATAATTTTATGGTCCACGATATATATACATACATACATACATATAAGCATTGTCGTTATATAAACTTAAGAATCTAAAGTGCAAAAATTTACGAAGAAGTCTACGACATTTTACAACACTCGTACTCTAAAATCTGGTTCGATGAATTTATCGTGCATGTAGACCAATCAACCAACGACGTTGTGACATTCTTCGCTTTCAATAAATAGAGTAGCTAGTGCTACAATTTAAAACTCTTTATTTCATTCGCTCATGCTTAGGGATATAGGACGAATCATCCAGAAGATAAATTATCAAAAATACCATCTTTCACCTACCACTTTTTAAATCTATATCCCTCTAATTTTTTTTTCAAAATGTATAACTTTTTATTTTGTAAAAAATATTCATACAATTGAATTATTTGTTAGGGTTTAGAGCTGTAGGGTTTATGATTTAGAAAAATTATAAGGTTTAAAATTTACTTAGGGTTTTTAGGGTTTAGATTTTAGGATTAAAATCTTATAAAATTAGGGTATTGTATGTAATAACTATAAGAATTTAGATTTTAGGGTTTAATTTTTAGAAGATTAGGGTTTGTGAGGGTTGAAACATATTTTAGGGTTTAGGGTGTTAATTTTAAATCCTAAAACCTACATCCTAAACTCTAAAACTTTATAAACAAAAATTTGAAAAAATAGTACATTTAAAAATGTCCATTCCTTAATGGTACATTTAAAAATGTCTATGGAAAATGTGGTAGATTTAAAATTCTCTCCGAAATAAAAGCAACAATCCTATTAATATTTTAAGATTCGCCAACTATACATATACGGATACACTAGTTAGTGGGAAACAGAGCAAATATAAATTCAACAAATTTGGACCCACAATTTTTATCTATAAATTCATACCCACCCCTCTCCCTAAATTCCAAACAAAACACTCATCTTTCACTATATTCTTTTACATTTTTATCATCTCTTTTCATATTAAACTTTACATTTTCTCCGATCGAGCAACATGTCGCTAGATGGATCAGGACTAGGAGGCATGGCCATGGCCGAGGCTTATACGGCGAGGAAGTTCCATAGAGAGAGCATGAAGATTTTAACGGTAAACGCCGCCGCAACGGCTGGTAGAATTGAAGATAACGGTGGAGGATCAGGCCGGTGGTTCTTTGGAAAACTTCGCACCAAGAAAACCTCTGCTAAAGTTTGCGATCTTATAACTATAGAATAATAAGCTAAGATGGTCACATCCAATATTTATCTAAGGAATAATTAAGATCTAGTTAGGCTTTATTATTATTTTTGTTTTAGCTTGTTTTGTTTCAGTTTGTTGTTTGCTTTATCTATCGTGTGATTTTAATTATTAATTATGAAGGTTTTTTTTTTTGGTGAGAAAAGAATGGAGGTTTTGTAAAGCTACAAGATTTTTTGTAATTTTATAGCTCATTTCTGATGAAACAAAAAAAGTTATGTACTCATATTCTCAAATTTTATTTCCAAATGAACATTGAAATACCAAGAAATTTATATGAATATGAAAATATTTGAGTAGACTATCCTAACTATCTCCAAAAAAGTTTACAAAGATCATCATATATATCATGCAATTTTCTTTTTCAAAAAGTTTGAAAACTATTACAAAACATATTTCATGCTATATAGCCAACAAATAAAAATAAATTTTAACTAAAAAAAATAGAATAAATAAACATAGGTAATGATAAAATACTCAAAACCGCATAACGTATGTTATTGATTAAAGTATATATAGATACATGTACATACAATTGGATCGGAGTTGTGAAAATATGCTAAATTTATTCTCAAACCATGCATCATCTTTCCTTTCATGACAAATCCACATGTTCACGTAATTACCTGTTTTGAGTAAAGATAAACTAAGTATCCGACCTAATATATATATCTGTGTATTGTATCTATATATCAACGTGATAACATCAGAATTCCTTTAACAAACGATGAAAATATCAGAGTTTGATGCATTAGCCAAGTGGCCGACAGATTCTATTTTTCAGTGAATTTTACAATTATTCAAATTGATTAAAGAGAAAATGCCAAAAAAATGGCCCAGCATTTCAAATTTAGCCAACAAATGCTTAAATTTATTGATTATAACCTTAAAGGTCAAACCCTTTTGAATCAAATAGAAGTTATACATGAAGCATTGTGGGCCTGTTTGTTTCACAGTTTGGATCTTCAATCTGGATGAACAGTCTGGATGATGTTTGTTTTAGTACATTTTGTAACTCAATCTGGATTGAGCATCTGGATGGAAGATTAATTCTGTTTGGATTTTTAGTTTAGTTTGGATTGAATCAAAATGAGAGTTTGGATTGAGTAATTACATCCAATTTATTAAATGACTAAAATACCCTAACCAACAAGTTAAAACTTAAAACAATTTTATTTTTTTTGAAGAAGAATTAAAAAAACTATCGTCGTAATCTCTCTGCAAAATCCCCAAATCTGTAACCCTAATTCTTCACTGATTCAGAGAAGAGAATCGTGAATCTCAGTTTCGAATCTCAGAAAGCTTCTATTGACAGTACGTTGTCATCCTCCTCATCTCTCAATGTTCGTTTTTGCAGTTTGGTTTCCATTGATTCATTTCCCTCGAGCTCAGTTCTTCAGGGTTCGTCGCTCATTTACTGATTTGCTTCTACTAGTGTGCTTTAGGGTCCCGTGCGAGATTTAGGGTTCTGTTCTGATTTAGATTTGGTTTCGATTTGTGCATCTTTGACTTGGTTTGCTTCATATCAATCAGTAGCTTCTGTGTTTGGTTTTGATGTTTATTAAGGCTTTAGATTTTCCTAAATAGCTTGCTTTGGTTTTAATGTTTATTAAAGGCTTTAGATTATCTCCATTGTCCTAGTAGCTTCTGTGAAGATGATTAATGATTACGTTTCTCAAAAGGGTTTATTAGATAGACAATGGTTTAGTAGTCTTTGGTAAAGTCTCATTGAGAAAAGGAACCCACATGAAGGGAGGTGTGTGATAAGATTATATGATTGTTTATAGTTGTAGAGAGAAGGAAAGAGACTTCCACATGAACACATGGTAAGGAATAGTAAAATACAGCTAGCAAAAGAGAGAGTTTTCTCACACCTAAGTCTCAATTCTTGTTGTTTTCTTCTGCTTGTATTTCTTTTTTTTGTTAACTGTTTTGTTTGTATATCTCTCAGTGATGTTTACTATATATGATTCTTAATTATAAATTCAACCACACAATAGTAGACTTTTGCTGATGAGCAAGTATATAAGAGGATTTATATTACATCACCATAAGAGGATTGTTACGTATATAACTATTAAGCATATAGCTATTACGTATATAACCAATGATTTATATTATATCACCATAAGAGGATTTAAGTATATAACTATAACCAATGATGTATATGAAGAATATTTTGGCTACTGGATTTAAGCATTCGGGTTTACGTTCGGTTATCGAGAGGACATTTGGGGTGTGGAAATCTAAATGGAGAATTTTAGACCGCGAACATCCCAAGTACGGACTTAGGAAATGGATCAAGATAGTGACCGCAACTATGGCACTCCACAATTTTATACGAGATTCAAATCAAGAAGATAGTGAATTTGCAAGGTGGGAAGCAATGGAACAATACGAATCTCATGGTGATCAAAGAGTTGAAAATAATGAAGATGATCACGTTCCATACATACCGAGCGGTGATAGAGTAATGGAGTCTTTACGTGATAGAATCACCGAGAACATAGCAAGAGGACATCGCCTTCCATATTAGTGAAACTGAAATAAATTATGTTTTGTAATTTACTTAAGACCTTTTAAACTTTATTTGAACTGAATTTAATTGAATTATAAATTCAGCTTTACAAAATCAACGTTCAAATGATTAATGTCTATGTTGCAAGTCAACGCCATCAGCTAGACAAATTGACGTAAATAGTTTTTAAATAGAAAATATAAATTATATAAAATCCAATTTGATTGAAAAATTATAGAAAGTAAAAAAATATATATATGTTTTATCAAAAATAATTTGATAATTATTTTGTTGTATAAATAATTTTAAATCATAAAATAACTCTTAATATAGACATATGTCCTTTTTAGTCTTTTCTAAGTTCAATCAAAATGCTTCATCTTGATTGAATAACAAAACTTCCAAACAAACAACATTCCATCCGGATAGAAATCTGGATTGAATGACAAGATTGAAAAACAAACATCATCCAGATTTCAATCCAGATGCTCCATCCAACTTGTCCATCCGGATGGAGCTTCCAAACTGAGAAACAAACAGGGCCTGTGAATGAGACATGTTGTTGGAAATTGTTAAATTCTGATGGAAGTGTTGGAAAAACTGTACTAGACTACTTGTGTGGTGAAGACTCTGCCTCGTTCAGAGGGTTCGAAGAATCAGCTTAATTGAAGCCGGGTTTAGCAATTAGACTGGTTTGCAACTGTTAGGTGTTGATTAACTTCGGTTTAGACCTTTTGACGGCTTGTAACAGAAAGAGAAGGTTGTTATAGTCGCTTTGTCTAACACTTTTTATGCATTACTATAACGGCTCGAGAACTCGATCTAGTGAATTTGCTGGTGAGTTTAGCTCCAGTGAGTGGCTTCTTCACATCAAAGAGTGAACACTGGGTAATCAATTCGTGTGTGCATTGTTTTCTTTCGTTCTTACTTCCTTCTTCATTTTTATCAATTCAAAACGAGTGGTTTCAGAGTGAGAGTTGTTCGATACTGAAAGATGCATTACTATTTACTTATAACTCTCTTTTCCTTTTAGTATGTTTGCAAGTGGAGTGTGTGTGACGGTGGAAGCCATGAGTAGACGAACGTACATATATAGGAATTAATTCGGCTTTCTCATGTGCACTTTTGGCTCCACTAAATCTTATGGGCCTTACGAGCTTAAGCCCAACTTCACTCTTTAGGCTTTTGCTTTGCACTTGAACAGCTAATTTGTTTTTACATATATAGTTCTTTTTGCATTTGTTAGCGCACACTCGTAATGATTTTAAAACATCTTTATTCGGAATTCGAAACGTAAAATGGATTGTCATCATGCACTTAAAAAACTTTATATAACGTTATATTCTAGAAGAAACAGATTCACTTAGTTAAGTTAGTTTTTATGTTTTTCCTTGTTGCATGTCATCGACCAACACGTATTTATCATCCTATGATAAAGGATTGAAAACTATATATGAATCTTTATTAAAGCAAAACCAAAAGTAAAACTAGAGATGAAAAAGAACAGGCATGCTTGTCTCTGTCCAAACACAGATTTTATTAGGCAAGTGGTACCAAAGTAATCAAAGAAACTATTTTTATATTAGGTCAAAAGAGAAAGATTTCATTAGAAAAATGTTTTTACTTTAAAGAGTTGGGTAGATCATTTAAAGCCACAATTATTTCTCACTAAGTGAGGGAGTGGGACTTGTTAAAGATGCCACTGCTTAACATTAGAGACCTTCCAAAATAAAGCGAATATATAGATAAATAATTAAAGAATTCATCTTGCACACAGTCTTGTTCCAAAATATGCGACCTAATTTTTATGAAAAATTAAACAACATCGGAATGAAAACAAATCATTTAAAATGGATAATTTCTTTCACAATTAAATTAAAGGATAATATCTAGTAAGTTTGGGAACTAAAACCTTGATTTGAATGATGAAATGTTCTACAAATTATTTGGAGTTGGTAAAAGAGATAACCACACCGGAGTTTAGAGGTATTAGGAAGAAATCTTGATCTCTTCTTTCTCTTTTAATGTCTCATATTCTCCGGTCCTTAAATTTGAAAAATGATATCTTGACACAAAATGTTGGACTCTTCTATTTTTTTTAAAAAAAGAAATAGAAATATAAATAACCTTGGCAAAAAAAAAAAAATTGTTTATATTCACGATGAACAGACTGCGCACAAAGAAATATCTAATTAAAAAATAGTTTGAAGAAGAGGTATGCAAGTGTGAATGTTTTTTTTCAGTCACATAATTAAATGTTATGTAGTTATATTACTTTTACACACACCTAGTCAAAAAAAAAAAAAAAAAAAATCCGACTATACAAAAGTTCATTGATCGACTTCCCGAAGGAATACAACCAATTCTAGCTCCCAAAGGCTTCATTAGGGGAGACGAGTTAGACCTTTTATGAAACCACTGTAATTTTTGTTAACCTGTAGTTTTTTAAATTCGAGAATTTACTATTTTTTTGTTTACTTTCATAAGGAAATTTTACTAGAAATTGTTTTTTTTTTTTTGTCAATAATCCAACGATGAGCTCAAACTCAAAAAAATGACACAGTAGTGATACTCAACTATTAGATTATAAGTCATAATAAAATTATAACGGATTTAATCTCTACAATTAATATTGTGAAACGTTTAAAAACACGATTTAAAAATTAAATTAGACTATATTAAAATTTGTGAACTATAACACAATGTTCCATATTAGTAATCAAAAATCTAATTATTTACACTTATAAATTTTAATATATATTTTATATACGTGTGCTAACCTGAGTTCTAATCTAGTTAATAAAAGGATTAACAGATTCATACATACTTTTTTGTATATCCAAGACCAAAGCAACCAATCATCTTATAATTAGATTGATCTAGTGTCCTTAGTTCGTCTTGAATATATAATAATATTAGATTAAATTATATTTAAACTAGATATTATTATAAACTATATATTTTGAAATGAAATTACTCATTTTTTTCAAATGAGTTAATATTTTATGTAAATTATTGGTCCTAATAAGTAGTTTTTTTTTTTTTTTTAATGATGGTTTTGTGTTACTAGAGAATAATAATAAAAATAGCAAATATATATGCGAGATTCAGATTCTCCTATATGGTTTATGTGGCCGGAATATTCCCCTTAGTTGACGTGTCGGCCCATGATGAGAATCCAGCTCATCGCACGCGTATGTTAGGGAAAGAAGCGCATGATAAAGAAGAAAAGACTTGTCGACTTTTCTTCTCTCACTCGATTTGTTTTCTCCGGACGCTTTTGTCGTTCATCGTTCGTTGCTTCAACTTGCTTATTATTCTACGCTCTTCCACAAATCAAACCAAAGACAAAAAAAAAAAAAAGTATAGTTTTTTTTTTTTTTTTTTTTTATATAAAAAAAAAAAAAAANTGTTTAATATGAAAGAAAGAAAAATATCTCTCTGCTTTTTTTTTCCAATGATGTGTACACTTCACCTCTAAGTTTTGACCAGAGCTTCCTCCTTTCTCTTCTCTCTTAATCTTCCTCTGTTTTTATCGGAATATACCCCCTTCTTACTTTTCTGATGAATCTCTCTGCTCATCAATGGAGGTTCGTTTGTTTCCTCTGTTTTCTTCATCAGATAACTTTCACTTTGTAACTTTCTAATTTCATGGGTATTGCTCCTTTTGGCTCTTCTTTTATTAGTTGTGTCTTACTATTCTCAAAAGTTTTTAACTTTTATTGCTAAAACTTTTCAGACACTGATGAAGTACTTGTACAGTTTATGTTTGTCCTAGTTATTTATATAGATTTTTAGATCCTTGATGAGGTTTTGTAATGATTGATTGATTTACAGATGATGAGCTCTTCTTCTACTACACAAGTTGCATCATTCAGAGACATGGGGATGTATGAACCATTCCAACAGTTATCTGGTTGGGAGAATACTTTCAGATCAGATATCAGTAATATTAATGGTACTCAGAATAATAATCAAAGTTCTTCCACAATTCTTGAAGTGGATGCTACTAGAGCAGAAGCTGATGATAACAATAAGGTGAGATTTATATTCCTTTTGTAGATTTCATGTTTGAGATTATGTTTTGGAGTTTTACTTGTTTGGTAATAGCGGTTATATATGCGCAGGCGAATTATACTTCTGTGTATAATAACTCTGTTGAAGCTGAACCTTCGAGTAATAATGATCAAGACGAAGGACAGATCAATGATAAGGTAGATAAGCTTAGAATTGAGCATTTTGTTGTATGAGTGATAAAATTTTAGTAGTTTGTAACATTTTAGGCTTACATGAGATAATTTTTGTTCGGAGAACCTTCTCATAAGTCCCTCCACTCCATTTTAATCTTTAGAGGAGGAGACATGGAGTGATGACATGATTGTTGTTCATTATGTATGCACAGATGAAACGGCGTTTGGCTCAGAACCGAGAGGCTGCTCGCAAAAGTCGTTTGAGAAAGAAGGTAAGAAAGATCGTCTGGTGGAATTTTCTTCTGGTGATAAGTAGTAAAATAGAAAGCTTAGAGAGAGCTATGTCTGTGCCTGTAGGCTCATGTTCAACAGTTAGAAGAAAGCCGGCTGAAGTTATCACAGCTCGAACAAGAACTTGTACGAGCTAGGCAGCAGGTGAGTCAAGCTTGCCTTGTTCGGTTCTGTTTTCACTAAATTCTTTCTGATTTATACCAACTCTTTGATGTTGTTTGTTTGG
Organism: Odontarrhena argentea; assembly: GCA_900406245.1. Taxonomy (NCBI): domain Eukaryota; kingdom Viridiplantae; phylum Streptophyta; class Magnoliopsida; order Brassicales; family Brassicaceae; genus Odontarrhena; species Odontarrhena argentea. The sequence continues at coordinate 11,554 of OVAF01000919.1, forward strand.
TTGTTTCAGGGATTATGCGTACGCAGTTCCTCAGATTCTAGTTATCTAGGACCAGCTGGGACCATGAACACAGGTTGGGAGTTTATACTTCCTAACTAAATAAGTTGTGTTGACATTGCAATCTCTCACTCCCTACTACCCGGCCTCCTCAGTATCTAAAAGAAGTTTTTTCTCAAATAAATATTTTCAGGGATTGCTGCATTTGAGATGGAATACACACACTGGCTAGAAGAGCAAAACAGAAGAGTTAGTGAGATTCGAACTGCGCTCCAAGCTCATATAAGCGACATTGAGCTGAAAATGCTGGTAGATATATGCTTGAACCACTACGGCAATCTCTTCCGCATGAAAGCTGATGTTGCAAAGGCTGATGTGTTCTTCTTGATGTCGGGAATGTGGAGAACTTCAACTGAACGGTTCTTCCAGTGGATTGGAGGTTTCCGGCCATCCGAGCTGTTAAATGTAAACTGGTTTTCAACCTTTACACTTTACATTCTTCACACTTAAGAATGTAACCTCAATGCTTATTGTTGTCTAGGTTGTGATGCCATACGTTGAGCCCTTAACCGATCAGCAACTTTTGGAAGTGCGAAACCTCCAACAGTCGTCTCAACAAGCAGAGGAGGCTCTCTCTCAAGGCTTAGATAAACTTCAGCAGGGATTGGTCGAAAGCATAGCAGTTGACATAAGAGTTGATGATCCCATGAACTATGGGTCTCAAATGGCTTCATCTATGGAGAATCTTCTAGCATTGGAGGGTTTTGTGAACCAGGTAATGATATGTGCATTTGCAGCCTCCATGACCTTCTTGAATCCAAATCTTTCATTTTTGCAAATCTGTCTGCATAAACTCTGTGTATTCATAAGTGGAATCTCTCATATTCTCTGTGGAACAGGCGGATCATTTGAGGCAACAGACTCTGCAGCAAATGAGTAAGATCTTGACGACAAGACAGGCTGCTCGAGGCTTGCTCGCTTTAGGGGAGTACTTCCACAGGCTTCGCGCTCTTAGTTCGCTATGGGCAGCTCGTCCACGAGAACACACTTAGGAGGCAAAACTAAAGAGAAGATAAGCACAAGGAAGAGTCAACCTCCAAATGATGTTAGCTAGGGGACTTGTTAATCTGTGGGAGAAAGTGTTTAGAGATGTAGAGTGATTGATTCTACATTTGAGCATCATATTCCTCATTGATGTTTTTGTTTTACTTAATGAATTCTTCAGAGAAATTGATAAAAGATGTAAATTTGGGTTTAAACATGTAAGGTATCTGATGAATAAGGCTCTTTATATTTGTATAAATATACAGAGTTTGTAGTCTTTATATGTGAGACTCTGTTCAACATCTAATTGAACCGGTTATGTCGAAAAGATGATCCAGTCCAAAGCCTAAACTGAACCAAAATGCATACTAGGTATTGCTCATAGTGCTTTGAGGAATAATTGCAAATCTTTTGGTTTGTTTTTGACAAAGTGCTTCTGTCGTCATTGTTTTGTTTCTGCACTTTCCTAGTGAGTGGATAAAATTAAAGAAAGAAGATAACTAAAAGAAATAAAGAGAGACAACAAAACATGTCTCCACTTTTTCTCTTAAGTTTCATTAGACTTACTTGGGGGTGAAGATCATTTCTCCGTTTGATCGGGAAGATTTATCTATTTGGCTTCGTTCATGAATTTCTCTGCTTATCAGTGAAGCTAGGTAATATGTTTATCAACCTTTCTGTTCCAATGTCTAGTTTTCACTGGCCCTATGTTTTAACTTGTTGGAACATTTTCTGGTTTTATGGGTGATACTTTCTGTGATTTCTTAAAAGCTTTGAGACTTGGCTCCACTTAGCTTTTGTCAAAAGTTCGAACTTTGTAGCTAGAAGCTGGTGTCTGACTTTCTTGAAATGGTGCAGAACTTCTGCTGTTACAGTTCGAACTTCGTCAGGCTTCGTGCTATTAGTTCTCTCGAGCAGCTTGCCCATGAGAACCCACTTAAATGAGGCAAAGCAAAGACCACATAAACACACAAGGAAGAGTCAACCTCTGGATGATGTTAGGGACTCGTTGGTTTTTTCCAGCTTCCCTCAGAAAGTAGTACAAGGATTCTCCATTAGACCATCCTCTAGCTCATTTCATGTTTTGATTTGCTTAATGTGGGAACATGTAATAAATATGATAAATAAGGTACCACTCATATGTCATGTACCGGTTTGAATAATTTCTTGTGCTTCTGCTATATGCTTTCATTTATCTTCATCTCTTTTCTTTATTTGAGTTAGAGATTTTTCAACCGTTTCACGTTTATACTAGGGAATGAATAGCGGTTAAAGAGTTAACGAGGAATACAAGGGAAAGAGACTAATCCTGAGGAACAGGCGGAGTGCTTGGGACGATATCTTATATATTAGACTGGACAATGTTAGATCCTCTTTCGCGCTCAATTCTCTTCTAAACGTATCAGAGTTTCTGAAATTTTCACCTTTCAAATGATGCAGAAGAAGCTCATATAGATTGATGAAATGATGCATCCTCTTGATCTGGTGAAGACCAATCCTTATTTCTCCCCATTCTCATATTTTGAGTTCTTCTGTATACCTTATAAATTTATTCTGTTGAAAGCAGAACAAGCAAAGAGTGGCAAGTCTTTATGATTTGAAGAATATAGTGAGACAGTTGGAGACTGGTCAGCGACTGAAAAGTAAACACAAGATACTTACTACCAATCAGGAATTGTTGTAAGCATATTCTATAAGATTAAATGTGTATCTCAACTTCTAGTTTTAGAACCATTGAGGCTAGTTTCTTCTCTCGCCCAATGCTCCTTTCTTCTTCACCATCTCTAAGTATGTGTTCATGATCCGCTTGTCTAAATCGTAATAGACTTCCATTTTCTTCAAAGGTCTCATATCAAGATCAATGAAATGTACCTGTCAACATAGAAATTTAGTATATGAAAACAAAGTTCAGAAAGAATTCAACAAAAGCGAATACTGAGTGTCTAGAGGTAATTAAGAAACTTACCTTGTAATCGAATTCTTGCTTTGCTGATTCAAGGTGGAGATTACTATGGGAAGAAGATCTTGAGATCCCCTTCTCTGTTGATCTAAAGCTTACCATTAAACTACAATCTTTTGCAGTGGCAGATATCAGAAAATCTTTCAAAATATTCACTTTCTCGTCCAATGGAATGGAGTGCATGGAACTAAACTGACTCGATGATAAATCCTGCTTCTCCAACTCTCTGCACACCTCACAAGGCTGGTCAATTAAGTCATAGTACAAGTGAATCGCTCCCTCGATATTATATTTGTCTAGCTTTTGAACATCTAGAAGCTGATCAAGAGCTCCAGATGCGTAAACACTTTCTGCAACAAGCTCTACGAAATATTTTGCACGTTGGCCATCCTCGGTCTTGATGATGTCTTTAAGTAGATGTTCAAAGTTTTGTTCAACTTTCGAGGTTGTTTTGCATATGCCACAACCCAAGCCTCCAAATACAAGAGTTCCATTCAAGAACACGCGAAAATTGTTCTGAGGAGTCGCATAGAGAGCTCTAATTGCTTTGTGTATTCTATCTTTGGAGCCCGAGAAAAGGTCCAAAGGATCATACTCACTGATTTCTGAGATCTGAAACATAACTTCTAACTTCTTAGGTTCAAAGTTGGATTGTGAGCTTTGAGAAAATTCAGAGGGATGTAGAAGAATAAGTACCTCATTTTCCTGAAGCTTCAGAGCTTGATGCATTTTGAAACGAGGTATACTCTTTTTAATAACATTTTCCTCTGCTATGAAACTTGAAGATGGGAGAAACCCACATTTGGGCTACTTCATCAGAGCAAACACGAGAACACGTATATTAGCTGAAAAAAGCATTCAATCACTAGCCACATAACGTAAAAGAAAGCACAGGATGATGATCATGAGCACCTTTATTTCAACGCTTAAACACGGTTTATCCTCAACGCGGCCTGAAAGCAGAGGAGATCATTAACTACACGTATCTACAAACCGAAACACTATAGCTTAAAAATCTAGTCTCTATTTAACCAGGGGACAACTTACCGTGGGCGAAAAGTGTCAAATCATCCATCAGAAGCACGGAACTGCGGTTAGTGTCCACACTAGCTGCATTAGCTCGCCAAGAAGGTCGCTGAGATGTGACGATTTTCTCAACAGACTCAAGAAACTCCTTTGCTACAAGAAGACGCATCTGCAAGATTTGCACTAAGATACATCAAAAGACTCCAACAAAACAGCCTAAATGCAAATTTTTACATCATCATCATAAGAAAAGGAAATGAATGAGGAGAACATACTCCAGGATTGACATGTTTAGAGCCCAACAAAGGTCTCATGACAAGTTTGACAAACAAATACTCCACAATCTCCTTGTTTTGACAAGACACAAGATCCTTGACCTCTCCCCAAATAAGCTTTTCATGAGACGTAAGCCCATTTCCACTTATGTCTCCGTTTTCACTTGTGTCTCCACTTTCCTTGGGCATTTTTTGTATTCTCATCATCTTTCTCATCTTAAACACACAACACAACAAGAAAAAAAGAATGAAAAATATTATTAATCAATGTTTTGGGGAATGGGAAGAAGAGAGATCAAAGAGACAATACGAAAGTGGGAGAAGATCCAGTGTAAGCGAGAACCAAATTGACACCTCCTTCTCCTCTGTACGACCAATCAACTGCATCCTTTGGTTCCAAAACGATCTCCATCTCAATCCAAACACCAACATTCAAAATCAAAACAAAACTCCTTTGTTTATTTTGAGAAGTGACGATTAGGACATAATGACGATGATTTCGTTTAGCATCATCAGTCTGATACAGATCGAATGTATTTTTTTTTTTTTTTTTTTTTTTTTTTTTTTTTTTAAAAGGGGAAANGAAAAGAGTGAATAAATGTGTTTACTAAAATAATCAATCGTTCCTGATAAATGGAATATAATTACAGTAGTAACCTTTGAAGAATATATATTTTTTTAATAACTGAATAATATTAAATTGTAAATGGATACGAGAGACTGCTAACATCCAATCATGAGGTTGTAAGCAATTTGTATTATCAGAAGAAAAATATATTTCATCGATATTGAGTTGACACAATATCATAATCAACATACATCGTAAAAAAATCTTCTTTTTTTAACATCTAGATTTAAATTTAGTCAATCTATGGATATATTAATTAAAGGAAAAGGAAGAAGAAAAAGCTAATTTTATGTAATAATACTTAAAAATTATTCATGGCATGTAGTTTTGTGGTTTGTGCATTGCGGTTGTGCCATCATTGTAACACCGTCTAGATTTGAATTCAACCTTTCTTTCAAAGAAGGTAAAAATTAAATTAAGTTAATCCCCTACCAAAAAAATAAAAAATTAAGTTAACCAAGTCTCCCCATGCATACATACGTTTAAAGATATGGTAAAATGAGAATGTTGGTCTAATATCTAATTTTATGCCTTTACGAGGGACTAGAATGCAAAATTTGATTTTGCTGTAATTTATCTGAGGAAATAATAAAAAAACAAATCGATTGAATGAGACAGTTTCCCATTGTGGTAAAAAAAGAAAAGGGAGAATTCGTTTGACATTGACATAAAGGTAAATCTTGGAGTTGAGGAATGTAGAAGAAGAGGACCGGTTAAGGAGAGTGAACCGGGGGGAAAAAGAAGACAAGAGATCAGGTGGTGGAAGAGACCAATGATGAGGAGGAACTGACAGAAGAACAGAAGTCAGTGTCTTTAAATCATCGGGAAACTCTCTATCCCTCACCCTTCTATCTTACTTAGCTGTACTTTTACACTTTTCTCCGTACCTTTTTTCTTATTTTCTCACTTGTTTTTTTTTTTTTTTTTTTTTTTTTTCTTTTTTTTTAAAAAANGAAACCATGTATATTTTTATCTACTACTACATATCATAGATGTTCTATGTATTTAATTACGCCTTGAAAAAAATATATATATATATATTAAATCCATATAATAATTTATGAAATAGGTTATGTTAAAAATATTATGAAAAAATTAATTAAAATATATATATATATAATATGATACATAACTTTATTTAATTTGCCATACATCCATTCTGTTTAAAGATGTAGCCACATAATATTTTTAGTTATATTTTATAAAGTTTGTAAGTAAACTATGTAGTAATGTAAGCATAAATATGTACCCGACTCTGGGAATAGCTGGATAAATAAGTGTTTTTCATATTTTATTAAAAGAATTGTTTTACATATATATTGAATCGAATTTGAAGTAATAAAATTAATATTTAATTTTTATCCGAAAATTGAAACTTAAATATGTTATCCTAATCACACTATGCTTGTTATTTAAAATAATTTAATCTGTTTAGTTTCTTGGTTGGCTCTAAACAAAATTTACAGTTCTTACATTTGTTTTTTTTTTCTTTGCTATTGTGCCGAGTTTGAAGTAATTAAAAAAAAAAACTAATTAAATCATCCTCATCTCATTTAATTTATTATTTATAAATATAATATGTTTCTTAATTCATTCTCTCAAAAACATCTATATAAGTATCTGTTTACACTTAAGTTTTTTTTTCTCAATCAATTAATATATATATAATTTTCTCAAAATGACCGTTTCTCTTACAGGAGTTTATAGATAAATTGAGAGAAATTTTGACAATTTTAAAAGTGGTAGAATTATAAGTGGAACATGCATGTACCAGCCATATGGCTGGATTTAAGGTATGAGTAAATTCAAAATCCATTTCCTATAAATAAAGATTCTCTCATTAAAAAGAAATATAATATTAGCTGTTTATACCATATGAGATTATATTACCGAATATTAGCTGGTATATTTTCTCTCCTTTATTTGCATTTTTGTTCTTTCAAAAATCTGTACATATTCAATGGCACTATCGTTTCCAATATTTTCATTTAATTTACGGAGATCACGATTCCATTGCAAAAGCTTTTCCTCTTTACAAGTGTATCTCTCTCGTTTTCAACAGTAATCACCCGGCCAGATACAATGAAGTACAAATCATCTCTCACGTACTGACAAAACAACTATAAATTCAATTAAAATTGAAAATATCGATATCCTACAAAAACCCTCAAAGAAAATAAAATTACAACTTACTTCTTTGAATCAAAGAAACATATATCTTTTTCACATGAAAAACAAAGCCGCTTAGTTTCACTTGTAACTCTCAATCATATGTTGTTTCTCCACATTTAACTAGGACTAATAATATAATCAACTAAGAACTGGTCTGATGATCTCTCGAACTCTCATATCGACAAAACATGACTTCAAACATTTCCCTCTCGGCGATCCTCCTCCTCCTCCGACCATACCACCATTCTCCACCACCGTCTCCTCCACCGCCGCTGATATAACCTTCCTTAGACCATGTTCACTACCACCACCATGCACATTAGTGTCGTCGGTAACATTAATAACATTTTCATCAATATTATCCACCAAATCATCTCCAACCTCTTCATGATCATCAAACTCTTGTTCTTCTTCTTCTTCCTCCTCGTAGTCCTCCTCGTAGTCATCATCATTGACTTGAGGAAGATCGAAAACGTCGTCGTCTAAAGGAACAAGGTGGAGAGTGAGACGACCATTGGATCTATGAGCACGGAAGTACTCGTGATGACGAACCTTCTCTTCTCTAAGAATAAGCCTACCGTCACTGGTCACTACACGCTTTAGAACCCAAGGCATGTGAGGGTGGAGATTCTCCGTCTGAGCTAGCAACGGTATCGGCGGAGGAAACTCACGCGCCGCCGCGGCTCTCGCTTCTCTCTCTTCCCTCCTCCTTCCACCATAACGGTACTTGCTCGGAGGCTCGGAGGCCACCGAGACCGAGACTTCGTCGCTGTAGCTGGTCTCTTCGGAGAGAACGTCGAAGCAAGACTCTGTGCCGATGTAGTCCGAAGAAGAGGATGACGTACGAGAAAGCATGGATGACGTCATCAAAAGTGTGGTTTGGTCGGAATTGATTGAAAGCGACTGATCACAAGCCATGGATGATGAGTCAGAGGCACAAGAAGAAGAAGAGGCTTTCTCCATATTCTGAATTTTGTTCTGTTTTAATAAACTAAAATATATATAAAAAACAAAACCCAGAACACAAAAGGTTCTGTTTTTTTCTTTTGTTTATTATAAGAAAAAAATGAGATGTTAGAGTTGTTGCATGGAGAGATTTTAAATAGGGAGACAGCTAAGCGAAGGAGGTGATGTCACGGAAGGGATGGTCTCTGAGATATTATCGAGAGAATCTGTGACATTTAATTGTTTTTTTTTTTTTTTGGTTGTTTCCTGTGAATGAGAAAAAAAATAAAAGGAAAGTATTAGACCAAAATGGAACCGAATATTGGGACCAAAATCTTACTTTTGCTAACAGATTCGAATGTCATCATTATACAATATACTAAAGTGGCTGGGTGACTGCGTGACTGGTAAAACATCTAGAAGTTTCTTAGAATTTCTAAAACTATACATCACACCTACACCTTTGCATCTAACCAATGAATATAAACCATTCACTAACAGTGCCAAAGAAAAAAAGAAAATGCATACTATAAGATTTAGAAAATATTATATAATGATTTGTGTTAATATCATCACCATATATTTTATCATTTAAGATCGAATGTAATTGTTAATATTTCTCTGTTATGATTAATTTTTAAAATAATAAGTTTAAATTAAAAAAATTCTTATGACCCTAAAGATGAGAAATGAGAGTATATTTCACTTCATTTTTTTAAAAAAAATGAAAGTAAAAAAATTCAAAAAATTCTTAAAAAGTCTAAAATATAAAAACCCAGTTTGGATAAAACCCAATCCAACCAACATCTCATTCAAAAAAGCTTGAACCAATAAAAGACTATATACAAAGATAATGCATAAACTAAATTTCCAGCCACACAAAATTTTTTTAAGTACAGCTACATAATTAAATAAATAACTTGTTGACCAAAAATAAACAACTGAAGTTGTTAATCCATATTGGATATTCTTTTATAAACGAATTAGTTACGTTACAGCTTCAACTTATTGATATATATCAATCAACAAAAAGTAGATACCTCAACAGAAATTCAAATATATAATTATTATATTTATATACATGATGACGAGGATGATCTTCAAAACGTCTATTGCTTATGAATTTGATTAATTTTTAAAAACCCAAACAACAGTTAAACAAGGAAAAGAGACTTAAGAACAGACGAAATCTGTTGCCAAAGTTTTCTTATAAACGTTATAATAAAAAAACAAGAGAGCAACTTCAATCACATGAAAAGCTACACGTTTTCTGATTGTCACCCTCATCAAACAAGTCTTTTATTTGTTTCTTTATATTATTTTTCTCTATTCATGATTTAACCTGAATCTGTCTATTCTTGAATGCCAAAAAGCCAAAACAACCATTCACGAAATAAACAAGTTGTTGACTAAAATTAATTATTAAAATCATTCAATAAAATCATGAACGCCTTGGTCAAATCGAACAAGCTACGCGTTGCTTTTTTAAAAAAAGAAAACGAAACCGACGTCCCTAAAAATCTTTTTTCCCTAGGATGCAAACAACGCATTAAAACAATACTATACGCTCTAGATTATCTAGCTTAATGCATAACATTGTAGTTGTCAAAAGAAAAAAATCTAAAAAAAACTTGAATATCTTAGGTGTTTGAAGACGTTAAAAAAAAAAGAAAAAACGAATGATTGAGTATAATATCAAACTCAAACCCTAATTAATCAGATTTTTTTTTCCCCCTTAAGTGTAACCCTAATAGATTTCGTAAATTAATCACACAAATGAATCATCAATGAAACAGAATAGATACCAAAGACGAAAGAGATTGAACGTGAAGATTAATAAAAAGATGATGTAAAAGAGTAAATACATAATAAAAATTACCTGGTTACATGGATATAAGAAACGAGTTTTTTTTAATATATAATCTTCTTTGAGGGTTAATGTAGAGGATGAACGTTACGCGAACTTTTGTTCTCTTATACACACGCACTCACAACGAAGCAGAAGAGAATTTATTTCGCCGAAACGGAATCGATACGATATACACTATCAATTAGTATTTTTTTCGATTAAATAAAGAAAGAAAAAACTTTTGGGATTAAGGAAAGAAGATACATGTAATAATTTTTTTAAAAAATCGAAGAAAATGCTTAAAATTAGGCAAAGTCGGAGGGAATAGATTAGGATGTTTAACCAAGTCTATCTCTTTTGCTCTAAATCCTTAATCTTTCCTAATTTTAAGGGTTAAGGATTAATTAACTCGGTAACACCAGCATGTTGATGGTAACCAAATTTTAGAGATTTATTATTCACTTTTTCTTATCCAATGGATAGCCACATGCATTAAGTTGACAAAAAAAAAAAAAAAAAAAAAATTGAAAGACAATTTTTTTTCAAAATATTTATAATACATTCGAATGATTATTTTTTTTCCTAAAGCCACACATTTATAAATCAAATATAAGCTCCAACATTAGTTGTCTAATTTGAAAATAACTTTTTAATTAAATATATTCCAAAAATTAGTTTTGTCAAAAACAAACCAATCAATATGTCTTGAAGTTTGAATCATAATGAAAGAAAGTTAGGAGAGTTAGAGGGAAAATATTCTCGAAGTTCACCAAATTCTTCCAACATGATGTCGAGTGTTATTATTAATTTCACAGTCGTATATAGACGAGATAAAATTGTCAAATAACTATTTACCATTTGTCAAATAAGATATTAAAGTTTTGCTACATACCTACATATGAGAGCTTCTATACATGGATCTTTAGGGCCGTTTACCAGGCTCTCCAACATATTGTTTTTCATCTTTTTTGTTCTTTTTCTGAACGAATTAGTACCATGATTTTACTGAATAAATTATATAATTTATAAAATGTCAAATTATCTTATTCTCTCGGAAACATAGTTAAATAATAAGGTATCGTATCTAATGTATATCATGGGGTTTTCCATCAACTAGTGTAAGAGTGAGATATTGAAATCCCTTGCATTTTGATCAAATGATTAGTTTATTATTAGGTTTAGGTGAATTCACTACCGAGACTACGCATGGGTCTAGAAAGTTCATCTGCAATCCATAGATCATCTCATGCCAAAATATATCTCCTTTATCCACTCGTATACGGCTACACTTTGAGTTATAAGTTTTGTGTTGAAGAAAGACTTTTACACCTTTATATCTTGCAAAAAATGATAATTATGATAATACCTCTTTCTAAAAATCGTTTCATATTAAAGATCCTGGAAATTGATATAGTCGTCAGAGTTGTTTAGTCAATAAAATTGTGTTGAAATTATTCGAAGAACGGAAACCAATACCACCTATTTTTCGATAGACATAATATGTCTCATCCATGTTAATTAATACATTCCACACAAAAAAAAAAGAAAGAAATTACAATGGATACATTCCATTAAATCACTGTTACTGATGATNCTGGAAATTGATATAGTCGTCAGAGTTGTTTAGTTAATAAAATTGTGTTGAAATTATTCGAAGAACGGAAACCAATACCACCTATTTTTTCATAGACATAATATGTCTCATCCATGTTAATTAATACATTCCACACAAAAAAAAAGAAAGAAATTACAATGGATACATTCCATTAAATCACTGTTACTGATGATCATCAGAATTCTAATAATTGTCTGAATAACCTGAAACGAGATAAATTGGCAACATCAGCATTGTACCAATGCAATAGTGTTTTTGTTGGTAATTAGTTTATAAATTTCAGATGTAAAAGAGAAGTCGGTGAAGAAACAAATAAATTTAAAATAGGTGCAAAAATTATAATGTATTCAATACTTCACTTATGAGGATCGATAATGCTTAAGGCATGACACACGGAAGTGTACTTGCCACGATCTGTACCTAGACCAACGTTATCTGAAAGTAAAACGTTTGTGAAAACAAAGTCAAATGTGATGAGATGAGCTCTCTAGATATTTTGTTTTCTTGGTAGATAAGAGACCTTTTTTTTCTTTTCTAATAGAATAAGATATTTTCAACTTGTTCTTTTGATGCTTCCCAAAGCAGCTTATTAGTCAAAAGTTAAGAAAATCCACAACACAGATACAGAAGAGACGATAAGAATTTGCTCTTTTGGTTCTAAAAATGTTTTTCATCATCTATTAACATTGCATTGCGTGAAATCATTTTTTTTTTAATTTATAAATTACAGTATACATGACCTTTTTTTTTTGTGATGTCTAATATATTCCACCCTCTGTTTTATTGTAAGACATAAACTCAAAAACCAAGTGAAAATTTTCTGGTATACATTATCAAATCGATCACTAATTTTGTATCATCAATCATATAATTCATAGAAACTAGTGTATTATATATTTACTTCCTTTGTTTCACTACAAGTGTTATTCATGAATTTTCACATGGATTAAGAAAACAATATTTTTGTTTGTCCATTCTTAATACATGATATCATTTGTTTTTAACTGATTGTTAATCTGAAAAAAGTAAATATAAAACTGGATACTTTTCTAAAAATCTGAATTAAAAGTCTAAAATGACACTTATGGTGAAACAAAATATAAGTTTTAAACCGACAATTACTAATTAAGAAACGGAAGGAGTAATCCATTTTAATGGATAAGAATTTAGATGACGACATAAAAAACAACTCTATTACAACTAAAACGCCATATTACAAGCTATATTGTATGCATCCATAGTTGATTAGTTGATTTAGAGTAATGGTCTTGAAATACTTTTCCATCAATAAACTATCCTGATCTTCAAACAGCAATGTTACCCTGCAAACAAGTTGAATAATATTTATGAAGAAAATAATGTAATATTTGGTTATAAAATTTGAAATATGAATATTTAATTTAAAACGTAAAAGAAATAATACCATTTAATTAAATTTAATCAAAAGAACCTAGAATGAGGATCACTGGGTAATCCAACACCTGAGTAGAATGGATCGTATGCTGTATTTTTTGTTGACCTGAAATAAGAAGTATATGTGTTGGTAATGCTCATATATATATATATATATTGAAGATTTGAATTTGAGCATTTAGAAACGATGTTATACTNCGAAGTATATGTGTTGGTAATGCTCATATATATATATATATATATATATATTGAAGATTTGAATTTGAGCATTTAGAAACGATGTTATACTAGCTAGATTAGTTAAATGATTCCATATTGAAGTAAACAAACCTCTCGTCTTGGTGATTGACAGCACTTGAACGCTCATTTTCGCCCTGCCAATAAGAGCTCTTCGATGAATCTCCTATGGGGGTTTCTTGATAGGGCAACATACTCCTCTAAAATATGTAGTTAGATTAAGTCACACTCGATCCTATAATGGTTTTTTCTTAGAAAGACGAATAAATGTTGTATATATGAAAATGCTTGTCTGTACCCTTCTTTTAGTCGATGAGAGTTCATTTTCAAGTTGATCATAACAGTCGCGTTGTCTTGAAACTCCATTCTGCAATATTAGTCCCCACAATTTGACAATATCACAATTGTAACTAATTAGATTAGCTAATATATTATAACATAAAACAAAGAAAATGAGAAATGATCATATTCTTCAAGTGGTTGTATATTTTTCATTCATTATGAAAAGAAATCTACATATAGTCCAAAGATGATCGAAAAAATTTACCTGCATGTTCATTGTGCTTTGATACTGATTATAGAGAGTGGAGTCCGAAGAAGGCATTGATGTAACATGAAGTTTTCCTTTTCCCTTATCTTGTATGCTGTAATGTTCAAATTAAAGAAATGGTACATTGTATAAAAATTACAATATAATCGCATTATGTTTAATATAATTATATAACTTATATTATTGTGCTAGCATGGAAATTTAGTACCTGGGCGAGGGTAAAGGTGTTTGAGTTGTAGGTGACAGAGACACATTAGGTTGTGTGCTACCAGTCAAACAAAGAGGCATCTGAATTCCATATTTCCTAGGCCTAATAATTTTGAGAATAATAGATCATTTCTTTAAACAGTATAGATCATAGAAACGTTAAGAAAATATTACCTTCCACGAGTTCGACGAGTAGTGTTTAGCAAACTTGAGTTTTGAAGATCATTAGCATTTGGGTGTGGCTCACTCGATGTATGCGTAAATGGTGAGTGATTCTCTGGACTGCAAAAAAAACTCCACATTTGTACCTTACTCTAGTTTCAAGTGTATATAAGAAGTAAAAAGTAATAACATGTTTGTGTTCCATGGGGGTAAAATACTTGGGATTCGATTTAATATATAGATTACTTAACAAAGACTCCCAAAATATATTTCAAAATATTTATGATTAACAAAGTTGTGTATAATTTAATTAGAAAAATAATACTTAGCATTTTGCTTACACAGGTGTTTGGATAGACATGTTGGACGATTTTGTGCTTCGCATATTATCCATTTCATGAATACGCTTGAGTTGTTCAAGTAGTAGGTCAGTATCAGATTGTTCCTCTTGAAATCTGCATCAATTGATAACAGTATTATTCTTTATTTTAAATTTTTAAAATAGACAAAAAAACTTTTGGAAATAATATAAATTGAATACAAAGAAGGATGATTGGGATTGCGATTTGCAAGTCCTTGTGTTTTCTCCACTTCTTGTACACTACTCCCCATCTGATTCATTGTAACATTGCATAACTTTTAGTACATAGGCATAAATACAATAGCAATAATAATAATAAGAATAAGAACAATAATTTCTAGAAGATTTGTACCATTAATGGAGCTTGTTGATAACTTTGCAACCATAGAGGTTGTTGATAACTTTGTTGAACATATCCATGTTGTAACCCAACTGGTTGTAATCCAGTCGTCATCATCTCATTGGTCGAACCTAGTAAACAATTTTCATTGTACACATTTTGTCTTTGCCCATTGTAGAATCCATATGATGGCTGCATATATATGAGATTACTTTGGAGAGTTATAATGACTGTAAGAATAGCTATGCTGATTAGTGAAATAAGTGTCATAATTGATCAAGTAATGTTCATACCATGAAAGAGAAGTTTTCTCCACCATTGAAGTACTTTGTATAATTGTTCTCTTGAAGAAACCTATGATTCTGTGTGACTAGCTCTTGATCAAAACTTGGAGTTCTTGTTAATGTCTCTTGACCAATGCTTGGATTGCCTATGAAAGATGAGGGATACACATCATTTGTGATGGCAGGGACAGGGACAAATCCGAAAGATTTGTTGTGTTCAGTTTCTGAAACCAGCAAGGAAGGATTCTCCGGACAGTACTCCTACATGTGTAAACTAAATTTAATTAGTCAAAGCAAAGAAGAAAAGAGCATACCATTTATAATTCCACATTATTTACATTATTTAATTTCAAATATAAATTATTCATTTAGCTAACCATGGACGCTTTTAGTTGCAAGCTAACATGGATTTTGATAATTTGTTTTATAAGATGAGACTAACTAAAAAAAAAAAAAAGATCAAAAGAAACGAGTGGAACTATACCGTTGGAGTACTAAACTTTGTTGGTGAATTCATAAGCAAGAAAGAATTGGTGTCGAACGGAAATCTAAAATCTTCATTTGAAGCCATTCTTAACAACACTGCAATATTCAAAATCAGAAAATACATATGATTCCTTTTATATATATAAAACAACCATTAGCAGCAAACTTGGTTGACTAAAAGATTTGTAGAAACAAAAATAAAATACCAAGAAAATAAAATATCTCCAAAACATGTGCTTTATTGGAAAAAAAAAAAACAGAACTAAATCAAATCTTTAACATGCATCAACCTGTTTCTTTTCCTTTAAAACAAAGGTAAATGAAATTATATGAAATCAAATAAATCTAGAGCATAGGTGAAGAAAAACATTAAACTAAAAAAAAAATTGTTGGCTTCAAAATTCTATTTCAGATTATAAATTTGACCACATAAAAATCATATCAGTTAAAAATATAAATTCATTATAAGTATTAAAAAAATATTTAGACGTCGTAATTCGTAAACAAGTAAAAATATATCCAGATCCAAAATCGAATTAGGTAGAAAAAACAATAGTCAAAATAACACTAAAACAAAAGTATAGAAGATAAGTAAATGTATAGTTGCGGTCAAAATTAAAAGCCGAATTAAAGATGTGAACCGATATTTAAATGAACATTAGCCATGTATAATAAGAGGAAATTAACAATCGTGGAACTCTCTAAACTGCAAAAATAATTTTATTTTATGAATCTGTTGTAGTGAAGTTAATTTGAAAACTTTTTTCGAAATTATATAAACTAAATTTTGAAGTAGATGTAAATGAAACTGTGAGAAGTTTGTCTAAGAACTGATAGAGAAAAAAATATGTTTACCTTTTGTTCAAGAATTGTTTGATATATTTGGATGTAACCCCGAGTTTGCAAGAGGATGAAGAAGATATAACATAGATTGAGGAGCGTCTAGATATATATAGTGAGAAGCACGCCTTTGCATATCCTCTATATATAAGTGCTGATCGTTTAATTAATTAAAGGATATTGCGTTTGCGTTTGGTTTTTTTTTTTCTTAACATCATATTTTTTTTTTTTTTGAAACAGCTTTTAAACCAAGTTGGACTATAACTATTACATGAGATATCGCGTTTGCGTTCAAAAATTTTGAACTAAAATTATGATAGCAATAAACTAGAATTCAAAATGAATAGCCAAAAATATACAAAATTATTATTTTATTTTTATATTTTACCATATATTAATGTTTGTTTGCATATACAGTTTACAGCTGGTTTTTGTATGTGTTTTTGTTGGTCAGCTTTTTATCTCTGTAGTTGGAAACATGCTTTTAAAAACTATCATGCTTGTGGTAAAAATACATAAAAATGGCTAAAATTTAGAAAAATGATTATTTATGGTGAAAGATCTAGATTTTAAATCTGATTCCCCATGTTCTTAACTACAATTTATAATTATACATTTATGTTATAAAAAAATGGATTTTGATACAATCATACTTTTGATAAGGTCAGCTAACTATAGTTCAAATTATAAATTTGTTTACTATACATCTATCGGTGCAAAATCTAGATTCTAAAGTAAAATATCCAAATTTTATATTATATTTTATTTTGCATTTTGTATAATTATGAAAAAGTATTCTAAAAACAAT
>OVAF01000920.1:13810-27291 GCA_900406245.1 Odontarrhena argentea
TGTGTTTTCATGTAGGCTACTTATGATTTAATACATGTGGACTATGCATAGGTTGTAAGCTCTAGAGAATGGCCATTAATCTCAAAATACAGGGCTTGTGTGCGTACACAGCCACGCAAAGTAGAAATGATTGATAATCTCTTTAACCTCGTCTCTGATAAAGATGAAGGCATTATGAGGTAATATTATTTCAAGTGAATGAATTTTTTATTGCTTCATGTAGGATAATGCAGAAAAATGGAGTGTAATTTAATGATTGAATGCTGTTTTACAGAGAGCTATTGCTTGACTTCCGCGAAAGTTGTAGTAGGAAACCCCAACACATTATCATTTTCAGGTATGCATATAACTTTAGAGCTTAAACGGTCTTGTGAAAGTAGTTTAATCCAATTTGCTAATGATCTTCATTAATAATTGTAGAGATGGTGTGAGTGAATCTCAGTTTAACCAAGTTCTCAATATTGAGCTGGACCAGATCATGCAAGTAAAGGATTTTGGTTTTGGATTTATCTTTAAAAGCTCTATATATTTGGCTTATATGTTGGGACATTTTTGGAGTTAAGAGTATTCTTTTGATGCGTTATTAGGCGTGCAAGTTCCTTGATGAGAAATGGGATCCCAAGTTTACAGTGATCATTGCTCAGAAAAATCACCACACCAAGTTCTTCCAAACAAGAAGCCCTAATAATGTTCCTCCAGGTAAATCTTAATCTTTCTTTTTTTGTTGTAACCGGCGTTTTTTTTTTTTGTTTTTGTTTCTTGGTGTTATTGAAATGACTTGAAACATGCGTCCTATTTCTTGCAGGAACAATAATCGACGACAGGATCTGTCATCCACGCAACAATGATTTCTATCTTTGTGCTCATGCTGGAATGATTGTAAGTGACTACTGAAATGTGTTAACCAAACAAAAATTTACCAGAAAAAAATTTATGTGTTATGAATTGGATGTTGTTGATATGTGATAGGGAACTACTAGGCCAACACATTACCATGTGCTCTACGATGAGATTGGATTTTCGGCTGATGACCTTCAAGAACTTGTCCATTCTTTATCATATGTGTAAGAAGCAATCACTTTTTTTCTTTCATACATTCATTTGTATTGCAATTATAGCCAATAATCTCTTGTACTGTTTGGTTTGGTACTTTCTTGTAGCTACCAAAGGAGCACAACTGCCATCTCTGTAGGTAATATTTGTGATCTTAATCCGCAGTTTTAGCTGATGGACAACAAAATGATTAGATGTGAGATATAAACTTTTTCATTATTTTGATTTTGCAGTTGCACCTATTTGTTATGCTCATTTGGCGGCTGCACAGATGGGTACCGTAATGAAGTTTGAGGATATGCCTGAGACTTCATCGAGCCATGGCGGGATCACGACAGCTGAACCAGTGGCTGTGCCTCCCATGCCGAAGATGCACAAGAATGTTGCTACTTCAATGTTCTTCTGTTGAAGGAAACGTCTTATCCACGGTTGCTATGAAATAGTCTTGGCTTTTAATTAAATTTGGTCCCTGCTTCTGATTGAAACCAATAATGAACTTCAAAATGTCAGTACTTTTTGCATCTAGGTCGATGCCTCTTTTGTTTTTGGTCGACCATTTTATTTTGAATAGGTTTCTATGTTCTGACTTTTTGGCGTTGGTGGGTTTTTTTTTTTTTTTTTTTTAAGTATTCATGAATAATACGATTTTGAAGCTGTTAAACGATATAAATCCTCCAAAAGTATGACCATCAAATTTATAGCAATAGTAACAACGAGAGTTTTACAAAAAAAATTGTTGAAGAGCAAGAATATTCATAAAAGAAAAGCATTTACATATAATAATTGAGTAACAGAACGACCCAAGAAATTACTACTCAACAGGAATGCAATGAGATGAGATTATTACAAGTTAATTTGTAGTCAGTCACACCAGTGTCCAAGAAATATGTCAAAACGGTCTAAGCGTCATACCAGTTTCTGGTCGAGTAGAATAACGAGTTCGACTGTCCAAGTCTGGTTTAGTGCGATTTTTTAAAAATTGATTTTGACTGCCGAAACCAAAAAAAAATAAAATAAAATAAAATAACACAACCTTCCGCATTGGTTGAGTTGGTCTTTGTCTTACACTTGAGTCGCAATTTATTATAGATCAGTATGATTGAATATGAACCTGATTGATGTAATATAAACCCAACCAAATAACGACTGTCTCAACGAATCCTATATACTCAAAGCTCACTGGATAAATAGGTTTATATAATTCGTTATACCCGAAAAATCAGAGTTTCTAGATTTGTAAAAAATCTGAATATCTCGTGTCAAAAACAGTGCATGTTCAGGAGTTTAATGGGATTTTAAAACTATTCTGGCGTGTAACATATGTAATACAAAATCAGAAGAATACATCTGAAACTATTACTGAAGACAAGTGAAAAAGACTTTACCCATCACAGAGTTAGCATCATATTTCAGAAGTAAGAACAAAAGCTTCAAAGAAACACACAAAAATACAGAAAAGCAAGTATATACCCCCACCCCCCCCTTCTCTATGGTTTATTACCCTGAGAAAATGCATATTGAGGCTCTAGGTGGTCCGTTGTCTAACATTTCTGCTGGTTGTGTCGCCACCTCCGTCAGAAAGTTGGGCCCACACACTCTGAGACTTGGCTTCTCCACTACTGTTGCTGCCTTCCTCGTAACCAGCCACCGCCTTCAGAAGCTCCGACTGGAGGCTCAGAGATTTATCCTTCATCTCTTGGTAAGCGTCTGTCTCCAGGACAGCTGCAATTTATAAAGCCCCCAACAAATCAAACACAACAGAAGATCAATTATAAACTTTGCTATGCGTTTACCGTAAACCAGATTGGCCCACCCATAATTGCAATACTTAAAGCAACTTTAAAATGCGATGCAGAAACCTACCTGCCAGGTTCTCTGCAGTAAATTTTAAGCAAACGCTTTTCAGTTCCGTAGCATTATATCTGTCCGCCAATGCTAAGATCTTGGCGACGGATTTGACTGATACTCCTTTACAGATGTGAGATTCACATAATAACCTCAGCCTTTTCAGCTCGTACTTGTCTGCTGCTGCTAAAAGCTCTACAATCAATGTCTCATATAGTTCAGACAGCTTTAAGTCATCAAATGTATGACTTGTCACAGGCTGCACATCTTCTGGAAGAACGTCTTTATACATGAATTGTAGCAAAGCCTGGAAGGAGCATATCATAAATACAGGCACGATCTATACAAACAGAAACAACTAAACAAGAAACCACCAATAATGTACCTTAAAAACCTTAGGTTCCAAATCGTTGATCACAAACTCTGTATTGTCTGCTTCAAGCTCATTGTAAAATTTAGACTTGAAAAATGGAGATCGAGCAGCGAGTACTAATTTATGAGCAGGAAACTTTTCGCCAGCAATGTCAAAAAGGACATCAGAACCTTCCATGCTATCCAGTAAAACTCCAAAATGTGATCCAAGTTCTGAATCAGGGACATGAATAGAGTGTAACCGTGGGTACTGCATTTCTGAAACCACAACTCCAATTGTACAATTGATTTTCAAGCAATCGTCTTTAAGGTAATCAGATGACTCAAGTAAGGTGCGTCTATAGAAACGCTTGTACCCCCTGATCAAAATACAAAAATAAAAATGAAAACAGAATTAGAGGAGCTTGAGTTGGAGAATAACATAAATGCAAAGAACATATTGGAAAAATATAAAATATAGATTATACGCTTAAATTAAGAAAACTTTTCAAGTTAAAACAGTAAGCTATAAAGGCTATGTATTGATACACTCAGACAGTTCAATTATCTTGAAGATTTCCCACACAATTTTCTCTGCATATGAGCACAAAACCACCCACACCCTTCTTTTTGCCACAATATCCTTCTCAAAAACAAGAAATGGAATTGGAGCAAGAACCCACATCACTCATGACACAGAGAAGTGTTACTACACTGACTAGGACTAGCTGAATTCTTCATTTTTATTGCTCTAAATCACAAACCCTTCACCAGTACCCTAAGATTTACCATGACGATGTATATTCTAATTCATGTGACCATTTTCATATCTTTCTCCTCTTTGTCTTTATCTCACAGCCACTAAGCAAATATCTACCATAGAATTCAATCACAAGGGCACAGCTAAATATGCTAATCCACCAGACTATATCAATAAGGGCAACAAACTAGTCCTTCAGATCAATTAAAAAACCAGAGAACCCTTATCACGAATCTTTACAACATTTCGAAAACCTATTCTAATCGTAATCAAGAATCATGAAAGCAGTAAAATTCATACCACATGCTTCCTCTGTATTTGAGAGTATAAGGCCCACTATCAAGCGACCTCTCGAAATGGCTATGAACTTTATGCTTCCCCTTTCCGCTTTGATCAACAAGCGTCAGCTCAAAAAGCGCCCTAACTTCACTACCTTCGCTAGCCAATGCGACGAAAACCGATACATACGAAGAATTATCCTCCGGATTCTTACCGTCCGGGTAGAAGAAGATCCCCCACTGATACCCACCGACCATGAAATTTTCACTCGCTATGTGTTTCCCTACACCCATCCCTTTCGCTAAACTGTATCCTTGTATCACGAATTGGTGCGAACCGTTCACCGTCTGCGTCACCGATTTCGAGCTCGTCGGAGATGAAATCCGATCCGGATTCGATCCCGACATCGCTGGATAATTAGTGGGGAGATTCCGAAGATCAGTATCCGATCAGGAAGACGAGATTTGGTCTCTGTAAGCAGAATCGATTTGCAGAAACAAGATTCTAGGGTTCTTGAGTTTTCAATTTTGAGATATTTCTTGTTTCGGAAACGTTTTAAAGAAACGTCGCAGGAGAAGTGAGAGAGGGAAGTTAACAAGACGTTGTATAATAATAAAAATAAAAGTTACCAATTGTATTAAGGGAAAGAGTTAATAAGGGTGTTTGGTTGTAGGTTTAAACCTAATCTCTCAATAAGTTATATATAATCCTATTCCCAAACAAGTGGTCAACTTTGTTCTCGTCTTCTTCTTCCTCGTTTCGAATTCGAGTGACTATCTTCGTCTCTCTACTATCAAAATGGATGGTCATGCAGGTTGTTGCGGCGCCGCTGATAAGACGGAGATGATTCCGACGGAGGAAGCTCTAAGGATAGTACTCGGCGTCTCTAAGCGGCTTGCTCCGGTACGCGTGTCTTTGCAGGAAGCCCTTGGGAAAGTATTGGCGGAGGATATTCGTGCTCCCGATCCTCTTCCTCCATATCCTGCTTCCGTAAAGGTGAATAGCATTAAACCTCAACCTAGAATGAATTAGTTTTCCGATTGACTTTCCGGTGAAGTGGTTAATTGTCACTTGGTTTCTCCTATTTATTTGGTTGTGGTTGACCTATTCTGATGATTTTCGTGGAACGATTTGTATCTTTGTTACTGTTTGATCTAAACTTGAGGATATGCTTGTGTGGTTGCATGTGCTTAAAGTAGAAATTTTGGGCTAAACTGTATGGAACGGTTGATTTGATTCAGTATAAGTGTCTTTTCTTTTTGTCAGAATCATTCTGATATATGTTGGTTTCACATGTTTAATACATCCAAATTTCATAACTAGAGAAAGGAAAAATATTAAGCTTTTAACCAAAAGAGAAAGATGGTACGCTGGTGATGATCACTGGGGCGAATCGTTGAATAACTTGACATTGTGGTTGTGTGTGTTGTTTAGGATGGGTACGCAGTTATTGCTTCAGATGGTCCCGGAGAATACCCGGTGATTACAGAATCAAGAGCTGGGAATGATGGACTGGGTGTGACTGTTACTCCTGGAACTGTAGCATATGTGACAACTGGTGGTTAGTATATTGCATTTGATACAAAATTTATCTCCGTTGTTCTGTATCAATTTTTCATATGAGAACTTTTAACCTGCTTTTTGTGTGTTTAACATAAAAAGTTCAACTGTATCCTTACACTTTAGAATATTTGAAAGTTCTTCTTATTTTGTGTTCTTATTCATTTCTTACTACAATATTCCATTTGGTAGTATCTGCATGGGGAAGTGTCAGAAATGAAGTTGTTTCTTTGTTTCAACCTTTTTTTCTTTCTTTGATATGTTTCTTTCAGGACCTATACCTGATGGTGCCGATGCAGTTGTCCAAGTTGAGGACACAAAAGTAGTTAAAGACGTCTCAACTGAGTCAAAAAGAGTAAAAATACTGATTCAAACCAAGAAAGGCACCGACATCCGTAGAGTGGTATGCTTCTTTCTTTCACACTAATATTAGTTGATATTTTTGGTTTCTTATATCTATTATTGGTATGCTTCTTTCTTTCACACTAATATTAGTTGATATTTTCGGTTTCTTATATCTATTATTGTTTGCCAAAAAATTATAGGATCATACTGATCTCTGTTTACATACGGCCATTTGTTGATCTAAGAAAATTTTAGGGTGTGTGCGAGACTGGTTTGCAAAATTGCAAAATTTTAGGATCTGTTGGTCGTTTAATGGTTAAGTCATTACTCTTTTACTGGAGTTGGGACAAGTGGAAAATGATGGGTGAGTTTTGGATTTGTGCTAGAATGATTGGATACCATCCCATCTTTGCTACCATTAGGTGTGAGTTTGTAATGCTTCTTATAGGAAAGACCCTTCTGGGTCATAAAATTAGCATACATGAGGTCTAAAAGACCCGGGGGATAGCTAATGCCTGTTACCCTTTTATTATTAAATGTCAACCCAATATCATAAGATTAATTCAAATTGTATGCTAGGGTTGTGACATTGAGAAAGATGCAACTGTACTTAAAATTGGAGAAAGGATTGGTGCCTCAGAAATTGGCTTGCTAGCTACTGCAGGAGTAACCTTGGTGAAGGTATTACTGTATATCAGTTTTTATATTAGCAAATTTTCTAGAAGATGTGTCCAAAATCAGAAAAAGGTAAACTTCCATGTAGGTGAATCCTATGCCAACAGTTGCTATTCTCTCTACTGGCGATGAACTTGTCGAGTCGACAACTGGGACTTTAGGTCGTGGTCAGGTACTATGCAGAACTAAGATTGCTGATGCATGTGATATTCATGCCTCCATATCAATTGGAAAAAGATATTGGACCCCAATATACTTTGGTGTCTAATGAATGGATTCAATACAGATTAGGGACTCAAATCGAGCAATGTTAGTGGCAGCAGTGATGCAGCAGCAATGCAAGGTTGTTGACCTTGGAATCGTTAGAGATGATAGAAAGGAACTTGAGAGAGTTTTGGATGAGGTCATATCTTCTGGAGTCGATATTATTTTAACTTCTGGTGGTGTTTCAATGGGAGATAGAGATTTTGTCAAGCCATTATTGGAAGAAAAAGGGAAAGTACATTTCAGCAAGGTAAATAAGCAGTTTAAGTTTCCTCAATCATCTCTGTGAAGTTTATTTCTTTCTTTGCTGAAAATTAGATGATTATGGCTTCTATATTTTTGACAGATACTGTTTGATTTCTCAACTTTAGCTCAGCTAGTTGATTAATATACATAAATTTTTTAATTTTGTTTCAGGTTTTGATGAAACCTGGGAAACCTTTGACTTTTGCTGAGATCAGCGCAAAACCAACTAAAAGTATGACAGGGAAACCAGTTCTTGCATTTGGGTTGCCAGGAAATCCTGTAAGCTGTTTGGTTTGTTTCAATCTCTTTGTTGTGCCTACAATCCGCCAGCTTGCAGGATGGGCAAACCCCCATCCATTGAGGTTACTGATGTTTGCATAATTTTTCCCTTCCAGATGAACTCATTCTTTAATTTTCATCAGTGAGAGGGTAGATAACGTCTATTGTTTGTGCAGAGTGCGAGCTCGGCTTCGGGAGCCCATAAAGTCCGATCCCATCCGCCCGGAGTTTCATCGGGCCCTCATCAAATGGAAAGAGAACGATGGATCAGGGACTCCTGGGTGAGTTGTCGGAATCATGTCTGCATTTTAGTCAATAAAGTTAGCCGGACCTTCTAGATTTGCCTTGAAGTTGCATTACATGTTATTATCTTAAACAGATTAGTAATATATGACTGGATGTCAGGTTTATTGCTGAGAGCACAGGGCATCAAATGAGCAGTAGGCTTTTAAGTATGAGGTCGGCCAATGCTTTGTTGGAGTTGCCTGCTACTGGCAATGTGCTTTCTGCTGGAACTTCTGTGTCAGCTGTAATCATTTCTGATATCAGTGGCTTCCCTATAGATAAGAAAACCTCATTATCAGAACCAAAATCTATTCGAAAAGAAATAAAGTACGATGAAGTACCTGGGCCAGAGTATAAAGTGGCAATTCTTACTGTCAGTGATACTGTCTCAGCCGGTGCTGGACCTGATCGAAGGTATGATTACTGTTAGATTTTTCAATTGCCCCATTGCAAATCTGGATGAGTTAAGTTATGTAGGATGTTAGAAGTTGGAACAGATACGTATTACTTTTTATTTTTGTCTCTACAAGCATGATCACTATTAGTACAGAAATGGCATAACAAGTAGCCTTTGTTATAATATACGTTGATTTTTATTAAATTCTTAGACATATTTGCCCCACATTGTACCCTCTAATAATTGCGAGTATATTTGTAATAAATGAACTATTAAACAGTTAGTTTTTACGAAAACTTGCTTCAGTTTCCTTGATTAAAAATCTGCATCTTGATACACCTCTCCAGTTCGTTATTCTGGTGGGGTCACTTATTTGATGCCATAGTAAAACTGCATTGTGATATTGCTTCTTGCCATAGTGAGACAGGGAAGCATCACAATGATATGCTACATCTTTAGGTAAAATGAGGATGCCATTCCTGATTTCAAATTTTAAAAGGAGGGCTCAAACGCGTTCCATAATTTAGTTACATCGGATTTTTTGTTAAAGTTTTGCTCTTGCCACTTATGTATCTATATGTTTCATGATCATTTCTTGATTGATTTTCCTATGCTGATGCAGTGGTCCCAGGGCTGTATCAGTGGTTGATTCCTCATCTGAAAAACTGGGAGGAGCTAAGGTAGTTGTGACGGCTGTTGTCCCCGATGAAGTGGAAAGAATCAAAGACATTCTCCTGAAATGGAGTGATGTTGATGATGTAGATCTCATTCTTACACTTGGTATGTAAACGTCAAGTTAACTATCCTAGATCTGTTGTTGTGTTTAAATCTTATTCTAGAAATACTTAACTTCCTGCAATCAGGTGGTACCGGTTTCACTCCGAGAGATGTAACACCTGAAGCAACAAAAGAGGTGATCCAAAGAGAAACACCCGGACTTCTTTTTGCTATGATGCAAGAAAGCTTAAAGGTAGATACTCATCTCTTGCCTCTAGGTATTCAATTTGGAAACCGAACTGATTTATTTTGAGAATCGAATTTAGCCTTACCACACTATATTCCTTTTCATTATCCCAGAAAACCGTACGTAAAAGGTAAAAACTGAACAGAAGCTTAACTTTCTTTGGAAACAAGTATATATGTATATAGAGAGAGATTAAACCCGATTTCTAACAGTTCCCTAATGTATTTGTTATAATTGGCAACCATTATCTGAAACTGAAAATCCGCAAAACTGTATAGCATCAACCTTAAACCCTGGATTGAACACGGTCATCTTCTCAAATTTGGAAAAGAATGGTGGTGAAGAGTCATATGATTCCGTTTCCTTTTTATATTTGAGCAGATAACGCCATTTGCAATGCTCTCACGCTCTGCAGCAGGAATTAGAGGCTCAACATTGGTACGAATTTCTCAGTTAACAATATTAGAAATTTCGAAGTTATCATCACTCACGTTTCTATGTTTTCTGGTCTCTCAGATAATCAACATGCCTGGGAATCCAAACGCGGTGGCCGAGTGTATGGGAGCTCTGTTACCGGCGTTAAAGCATGCACTGAAACAGATCAAAGGAGACAAGAGAGAGAAACATCCAAAACACATACCTCACGCAGAATCCACCGCACCACCTGATACATGGGACAAAAGCTACAAGTCTGCTTATGAAGGAGAAGATAATAAAGAAGCTGGATGTTCTTGTACTCACTGAAACTTTCCAGCGTCTTCACACAGTGAAAATCTAGCCCCAAGTGGGTTTTGTAGTTAACTGAGTTACATAAAATCCAAGTATATGGTGCGAAAGGTACTGTTGTAGCTTTGTAATAAGGTCTACTTTGTGTACAAATTCATGTTCACTAATGAGAAAAATAATGTGTTAGACATAAAGTATATTAGCTAATGTACGATTAGGAAAATGCCAAAGATTCATTCAAAGAATAAAAGTTGAAAAAGCATATGCGTACGGTAAATTTACATTGGAATTGGATTGTTATAAGTAGTATGTACAAGCTAATACATATACATTTTCCCTTTAAGATTGGATTATCNAAGAATAAAAGTTGAAAAAGCATATGCGTACGGTAAATTTACATTGGAATTGGATTATTATAAGTAGTATGTACAAGCTAATACATATACATTTTCCCTTTAAGATTGGATTATCGAAAAAATCATATTGTCGTATCATTTTTGCATCCTTAATCATAATATAATAATGAAATGAAAAAATCATACAAACCTGGGAAGCGAAATTCAGATATCTTTTGAGAATTTGTTGGTAGGCCCTGGTTCCCCGGAGGAAAGTGGAACAGAGAAATAGGAGTGTGGTTTGAAAACGGAAAGATATATAAAAATGGGTCAGCGCGCTCTTCAGAGACTCCCGCCGGCTGCTTCGCTTCCAAAACGACCTCCCTCTTCTTCGCCTTCTCCCTCCCTCTCTTGCCCCACCGCCTCTCGCCGCCCTCGATTCTCCATCGCCAGGTTTTCTTCTCTCTTTCTTCTTGTTACTGTGTTTTCATTCACAGANGGTTTTGCTTGCTCATTCAGAAATTGGGATTATGGGAAATGTTAAGAGAGACTAGGGTGCTTCTTTAATCCCTGAAACTTCTTTAAAGTGAAAGCCTTTTTTCGTTTTTTTTCGATATTGGTTTATTAAGATAGAATGTTTCTCATACTCTGATACTCCTTTGGCATCAGCTTGCAAAATTTCCTTAGATGTTTCGTTGCATTTCTCATCACATTCATGTACTTGTCCTGAGTCATTTTNTGTTTTCATTCACAGAGATACATTTTGCTTGCTCTTTCAGAAATTGGGATTATGGGAAATGTTAAGAGAGACTAGGGTGCTTCTTTAATCCCTGAAACTTCTTTAAAGTGAAATCCTTTTTTCATTTTTTTTCGGATATTGTTTTATTAAGATAGATTGTTTCTCATACTCTGATACTCCTTTGGCATCAGCTTGCAAAATCTCCTTAGATGTTTCGTTGCATTTCTCATCACATTCATGTACTTGTCCTGAGTCATTTTAACTTTTTTCCTTGTAAATATATATCCATCCCACTTAGTTAAGTATACTCTGTACTGGGCTGAAAAGAGAACTTAGTTTTTTCTTTGTTTCTTGTCATCCATATGCATCAGCATCCAAAAGTTCTTTGATATTGTGTTGTTTTACTTGTGAAATTCATGAACTTTTTTCTTAATCCTCTTGTCTCGTGCTTGTGAATCAAATTAGAGCAATGTCATCCCATATTGTCGGGTATCCCCGTATTGGGCCGAAGAGAGAGCTTAAGTTTGCATTGGAGTCCTTCTGGGATGGGAAAACGGGTGTTGATGAATTGCAGAATGTTGCTGCTAACCTAAGAAAATCCGTATGGAAACATATGGCTGATGCTGGAATCAAATATATTCCCAGCAATACTTTCTCATACTATGATCACATGTTGGATACCACAGCGATGCTTGGGGCTGTTCCCCCTCGATATGGTTGGGAAGGTGGTGAGGTTGGGTTTGATGTTTACTTCTCTATGGCTCGGGGAAATGCTACTGTTCCTGCTATGGAAATGACCAAGTGGTTTGATACGAACTAGTATGTAACGAATCCTCTTTCGATGCCGTTTGAAAAGTGTCTTTCTTGGTTATAATGCTAATAAATTCCCTTTCAGCCATTACATTGTTCCTGAGTTGGGTCCTGATGTCAAATTCTCCTATGCATCTCACAAAGCAGTGGTTGAATTTAAGGAGGCCAAAGCAGTAAGTTGACTGGAACCTGGCTCACTTTTTTTTTCCTGAAATAGATCTTAGTTGAGTTCTTACTGGAGTTTTGATGCGGGCATATAGATTATTCATTGTATTGCCTGTTCTTTTATAATTCATGTCAGCTTTCCTCTTCTTGGCTCGAGGTTCTTATTCGCAACTATGGTTTTGGCTGTTCATGGCACAGCTTGGTATAGACACAGTTCCCGTTCTCGTGGGTCCCACGACCTACTTGCTCCTGTCAAAGCCTGCAAAGGGTGTTGATAATTCATTCTGCCTACTTTCTCTGATTGACAAGATTCTTCCTGTATACGAGTAAGCTTCCTGTATAGAAGTAAGAATATTCTGAAGTCAGCTGCGAGGTTTTAGAAATTAGCTAGACCAAAAGAACCTTGAAAGATAGAGTTTAGTTTGGATAGTGCTCTAAACCTTTTAACATGTTTCTGTGGCTACTGTTTGGACAGAGAAGTTTTGGCTGATCTCAAATCTGCTGGTGCTCGATGGATTCAGTTTGATGAGCCTATACTTGTGATGGATCTCGATACCAGCCAATTGCAGATATTTGCTGATGCGTACTCCCGCATGGAGTCATCTTTGATGGGATTGAATGTTCTTATTGCCACATACTTTGCAGATGTTCCCGCTGAAGCTTACAAGACATTAACGTCTTTGAAATGTGTAACTGGCTTTGGATTTGACCTTGTTCGTGGATCAGAGACTCTTGATTTAATCAAAGGGAACTTCCCTCGCGGAAAGCTACTATTTGCTGGAGTTGTTGATGGAAGGAACATTTGGGCGAATGATCTTTTTGCTTCACTGAAGACATTACAGACTCTTGAAGAGATCGTCGGAAAAGGTGTCAATAATAAACATTTTATTTGATTGCTCTCACTTCTTTCCTATTTAGCTTCAGAATGATGTAAACCTTTCACTTCTTTTTTGCAGAAAAAGTTGTGGTCTCTACTTCTTGCTCTCTACTCCACACAGCTGTGGACTTGGTGAATGAAATTAAACTTGATAAAGAACTAAAATCGTGGCTTGCATTTGCTGCACAAAAGGTCATTGAAGTAAATGCACTTGCCAAATCATTCTCTGGCGTTAAGGATGAGGTACATATTTACGTATAGTATGTACAACTTTCTAGGTATACTATCTTGGACCACACTGTAGGCTCTGCGTCTAGTTCTAAAAAGATCTTTGAGTTATTATATTTTCCCACATTTTAACTTATCAGCTTAAACCATATGTCCGTGTGACGCAACTGCATTGATCAATGAATTTATATCTCGTCTACTGGACTTTCACCTGATCTTATGGGTCATTGCTGGGACTTTATTTGATACAGAAGTAGTAACTCTCAGCATTATATTGTCCTGGTCCTTTTGTAGACGT
>OVAF01000921.1:0-28733 GCA_900406245.1 Odontarrhena argentea
TCGACGCAAAGCCATCGCAAAAGCCTCGTTGCGTCGACTTTGCGTCGCATATTGCCGTGCCGACGCAACTTGGCGTTATTCTTGTAGTGCGCGAATTAGGTAATGTTTTTCAGTTTCCTCCTCCATAAGCATTCTTCTCATTGCACTGAGTAAACATAAATCATCCATTTCATTATATGTTTCATAAAATTTGTATGCAATTTATAACCATCTTATAAATTTGTCGGTAATTTATAACTCAATACTTTCGTAAGTCAGAACTCACAACCCCTCTCTCATAATTTGAACCGTATAATTTGAACTTCTAGAACGCCACTAAATTTGAAACAGAGGGAACATAATATTTGAAATAGTTCATTAATATCGATCGTTACTGATTTGTTAGAACCAAAATTAAATTGTTATAAGAAATTAAAACCATTCATAGTTCCCAAAAGAATACTGATCTCGTAGAATTTTTTTTGTCAAACCCTCTACAATCCTTTCAAATCATACATTTATGAATTCATTTAGATTCTTTCAAATTCATTTATTGAATATGATAATTGTTTCTATATATATATATAATTAATATCTAATATTAATTAGATTAACAGAAAAATGACACACAAATAAATTAATAATAAGATATCATGTTTTAAGGTATTATATATTAATCAGATTAACATAAAATTTATTACACTTGATTTTGGGTGTGTCATTCTAATATTTTTTAAAGAAAATAATATCAGCTCATTTCACTAAAACAAACTAATGTTTATAATTTAACTATAAAGTTCTGGATTCCTAACGATACATTCAAGGCCTAGAATGAGATTAATTTAGATGTGTACGAACTTCGTAGAATATTTTTAATCTTCAGATTGAACGCTTATTTTTCTAAAGAATTTGATGTTTTTCTAACGGTTAAGTGATCTTTTTTTTTTTTTCATCTTTGGCTAACCAAAAATATAATATAATTTTTTAAGTAAATAATTTATCATGCTACATTGCTACATATTATTAAAGTTCATGAAATAGAGACAAACTGATACTTGTTTGTTATCATTATTGAACATGTCTTATCTGCGAAAATTATATGTTACTATAATAGATGAAACAAGAAGAATGTTATATTAATTTGATTGAAAACTTTTAAACTTAACACTATACTATGAGTTTTTATATAAAAATAGATATAATTTTGGGAATAATTTTGTAGATCAATTCGTAAGATCAAAATGTAGATCATCAAAAACAATGTGTTAGAATTACAATAAAACATTATTTAGTTAATTATTAAAAACAATTAGTTAAATTTAGAAAACAATAAATAGACTTATTTTACATTTTTTTCCAATCAAGTGCTTTTACCGGAGGTGTTCCATATTTTCTCGTAAAGTAAATTCCATCTGGTCTTGCTGCCCATGAGCGTAGCTGGCCACATCGACGAAGACTTGCTTCCCGATACACTTCAACATCAAAATAGTTCAATGGCTTGTCTCCATAACTGAGATGACAATAATATGCCATGTATTCGTCCCCCACAATATTGTGTCTCAAATCGTAAAATTCAATTTTGTAAAAAGGTTCCTTGAATTTTAGATCGTGGAACATAGAAGGTTTGTACACGTTACGGGTTCGACTTTTACCACATGCAATTTTAAGAACTATTCCAGGACCTAGTTCATTATGAATTACAACATGATTTTTTTTGCAGGCTTCATTCAGCCTGATATACATACTAACAATTAACATTAAAGTTATAAAACATTTCATTTCTTTTCTTTTTTGTCTCTGCGATTACATTTGGAGTATCAAAGACATTGACGTGTAGTATTTATATTTATTTTGGGTGGAAAATAATTTTTTCTTCATTTAGTAATAATCTTTTAATAGTCTTAACTAAATTTAAAAACAAACATGTGATTAGAGGCAAATATGCGGTATCGAAAAGTATGGTTGGCCAATAAAATTAAACCAAAACTTATATCGCTGCACGTACGAACCACAGTAAAAGTCTAAGATCTAACCAAGCATGTCAAGGAACGATGAACATTGCTAGAAGTTAACAAAATAAATATTTGTAACAAATTTTTTTTGAAAAACTTATATCAAATTATGAAAACAAGATAACTGTGTAAATTGTAGCAATTGTTGTTGTGAGAATTTTGTAGTTAGTGACAACTTAGCGCATCTTTAAAACGTAACTGTTACAAATTACTAACAATATGATTACATCAAATTTGATATAACAACATAATATATATTGGAATAATTTTTTGACAAATAAAACAATCTCATCAGCTGTAGAAATTTTTGTGAGAAATAAGTAATGGCAAATTATCTAAAAAATACTCCAACTTAATTTGAATTTTACAAAAAATATCTCAACTTTTGACATGTCCATATTCCTACATGAACTAATTTGTTTACCCAAATTAATACTTGAACTTTTGGTTGTGTGCCCATTTTCATCCCCGACTTGACGGACGTTAACGATTCCATTTATTTATTATTTTTTAATAATCAAATAATAATATTTTAATAAAAAATAATAATATTTTAATAAAAAAGTCCAAAAAATTCTAAAAAATTTTAAAAATTAAGAAAAAATCACAAAAAAACCGAAAAAATTTCAAAAAAATTCTAAAAATTTAGAGATAATAATAACACTAAATTTAAATATAAAATAAATTATAACTTTAGTTTTTGAATTTAAAATAAAAATATTTTGTAAAATTCTAAAATATTAATACCAAAAAATCAAAAGATAAAAAAAAGAAAAAAACTTGAAGCTTAATTTTTTTTTTTTAACTTTGAATTTTGGAAAGATAATAATATGTGAAAAAATTCTAAATTTTATTAAATAACAAAAAAATTCCAAAAAATAGATTAAAAAAACAGAAGGCAGACAACACCAGTGCACCCGGGATCGAGTCCCGCTCCCTGCAGTATGCAGGATTTGGCTGTTGGGCCGGCCAGTTGTGGCCCAAACCGCTAGTAATGTGTGTGGTTGATAAAAAAAAAAAATAGTGTGATATATGTTCTTCCGTAATCCAGTTAAAAACTCTTTCTGGGAAAACATAATACTTACGATTTTTTTTTTCAAGAGTCAATGTAAATTGTGTTTGTCATTGAGAAATAATTTTTATGTAAACGGTTGACTCTTGTTAGTTACAAATACAATTACAAACAAAATACAAAACTAACAAAATGGATAAAAAAATCGTAAGAACTAAGACTCTACCTCAAGAACTAATGTTGATTCAACTATGTTTGAAATATCAACATAAGGGACAAACAATTTTTTTAACCATCTAGTATTTTAAATATTAGGTTTTGGTTAAAAGCGTTTTGACCGGATTACAAAAAGACATATATGACACTATTTTTTGAATTTATTTTTTGGAATTTATTTTTTGGAATTTTTTTTGTTATTTCATAATTTTAGAATCACATTTTATTTTCTTTACGAAATTCGAAGTTAACAAAAAATTAAGCTTGAAATTGTTATTTATTTTTCTTTTGATTTTTTGGTATTAATATTTTAGAATTTTACAAAATATTTTTATTTTAAATTCAAAAACTAAAGTTATAATTTATTTTATATTTTATATTTAAATTTAGTGTTATTATTATCTCTAAATTTTTAGAATTTTTTGGAAATTTTTTCGGATATTTTGTATTTTTTCTTAATTTTTAGAATTTTTTAGATTTTTTCGGATTTTTTATTAAAATATTATTATTTTATTATTAAAAAATAATATATAAACGGAATCGTTAACGTCCGTTAAGTCGGGGATGAAAATGGGCACACAACCAAAAGTTCAAGTATTAATTTGGGTAAACAAATTAGTTCAGGTAGAAAAATGGGCAGCTCAAAAGTTGAGGAATTTTTTGTAAAATTCAAATTAAGTTGGGGTATTTTTTAGGTAATTTCCCATAAGTAATTAATGTCAACTTAAGTACATTTTAAACTAGGGAAAGTCCACACGATGCGTAGATGATTTTTTTTTTTTTTTATCAACCACACATTACTAGCGGTTTGGGCCACAACTGGCCGGCCCAATAGCCAAATCTTGCATACTGCAGGGAGCGGGACCCGATCCCGGGTGCACTGGTATTGTCTGCCTTCTGTGGACTTACTATCTGCCACTAGGCCAAGACCACTTGTGATATTTCTAATATAGATTTATGATAATATGATATGCGATTGAATAATGGATGATTTTATAAAATAATATTTCTAATATAAATTCATAATAAGATATAATGTGATATATGGGCTTGAATATGTATATTTTTTTATAACACTTTTGACAAAAGTTTTGTTGTTTGAAAATATGTAAGATGTTAATACTAAATTATTTTCATATTTTGTTTTAGATTTTATTGAATAGTTTTTGCGCGCTTCGTCTATAAGAAAATCATAGTAATATTTTGAGTAAAAAAAT
Source organism: Odontarrhena argentea (assembly GCA_900406245.1). Classification (NCBI taxonomy): domain Eukaryota; kingdom Viridiplantae; phylum Streptophyta; class Magnoliopsida; order Brassicales; family Brassicaceae; genus Odontarrhena; species Odontarrhena argentea. The sequence continues at coordinate 4,437 of OVAF01000921.1, forward strand.
TTTGAGCTATAAAAATTATATAAATAATGAATATCTAGAGATCAGTTTATACACAAAAAATTAAAAGGTCGTACTAATATTATGTAGAAGTAAAAAAAAAAAGTCAGATTGATGAAATCTTGTTCAATTGCGATATGTAGCAAAACATTGTTTATCATGATATATGTTTCAAAAGAATCCTACATAAATTGGAATAAGGATAAGTTATTTTTTTTCCTATCTTTTAAGCACAAATTTTTTTAATTTTAAATTGAATTTATTATTGCTATCGCCATATAATATCGTTTAATTTTCTACAAAACATTTTGAAGCAATTTAGTATAAATAAATGGGTTGTGTTTGCTTTATCTTTATATCATTATAATTATAGATATAATATTTTATGTTAAAATCTAATGTACCATCATAATATTTTGATCAATGGCGAATTTATATTTTAAAAGAATTCTTAAAGCAATGGTGTGTTGCAGCGCATATGAAAAAAAAATATATTAAAAGTTTTAACGAAATGTGTAACATAATATTAAGAAGGTGTGTATTTTTTCATTCGATTTTCTTTTCGAGAGTAAAAAATAAATTAAATAAATATAGAGACTAAAAAATAAAATTTGCAATGTATGTGATACGTAACAGTTTTTTCGGAGCTAGTGAAAAAAAAAAACCTTACTGAAAAAAGAGAGGAAACGTCATTACAATTGCAGAGTTTCATGGAGGAAGAAGAAGATAAGAACCAAAATCCAACCTACTTTATCGAACCTGTTACCTGTATGACTTTATTTCTATTACCAAACAAATAATATATATACGTATATATGTATAAAATGTATAAAATTAAATCTATGATAAATCTCCGATTAATCCCCGAATAATCCAGTAATAGCTAGCCCAATTCGAGCCACTGACTAACGCCTAGAGAAATTTGGAACCTTGGTACAATAATAGATGAAACAAGAAGAAAAGCAACGCACAATTTCAATTTCAATCCGGTTTGGTTTATTGGATTAAATTGTCATGGATGTCCAATTCAGTTCGGGTGGGTAATATCCAGATTGAGCAGTATTTGGTCCGACTTGCAGAAGCAGGTATCTCCGGCGAAGATGTTGTCCGCCATCGTCAGGCCCTTTCTCTGTCGCTTGCCTCTCGTTTCCTCCCGCCGTAACTATAGTCGCCACGCGTTTCTCCTTGACCAGAACTACCTCTCGTGTTCCATCCCTGAGAAGCCTCTCCGTGTCGCCGTACTCCTAAGCGGCGGAGTCGATAGCAGTGTCGCACTGCGTCTCCTTCACGCCTCTGGTCACTCCTGCACTGCTTTCTATCTCAAAATCTGGTTCCAAGTGTGTGTGCTTGCTTTTCTTCATTCCCAATCTTTGATTCATTTCCTCCTTGTTTTTTTTACAACACGGGTTTTGTCTTGTGTAGGAAGGTTTTGAGAATTACTGGAATCAGTGTCCCTGGGAAGATGATTTGAATTATGCCAAGCGTGTTTGTGATCAGGTTCATGTTCCTTTGGAGGTTGTGCATTTAACTGATGAATATTGGGCCAAAGTTGTGAGTCCTCTCTTTAACTCTCTCTTTTAGCAATGACCCTGATATTCCAGTCTTTCTGATTCGGCTTTCTTGCAATGATTCAGGTTTCCTACATTATCCAAGAGTACCGTTGTGGACGCACACCTAATCCGGATGTTCTGTGTAACACTAGAATTAAGTTTGGTATGCTCATGCTGCTATATGCCGTCTCTTCTTCTTTGATCATTTAATCTGCTATTCTTGTATGTTCAGGTGCATTCATGGATGCAATCAGTGATATGGAGTATGACTATGTAGCTTCAGGTCATTATGCGAAAGTGCTTCATCCTCCTGCTCACCAAACTGATGCTTCTTCTGTTCTGCAACTATCACAAGACATGGTACTTTCTGTTTTGGATCTACATAGGCTACTAATGTTTCTTACGTATTTTTTTTTCTTTTCGATTTTGCAGGTGAAGGATCAGACATACTTCCTCTCACATCTCACTCAAGCTCAGCTTAAGCGACTGCTATTCCCACTAGGCTGTCTAAACAAGGTACTTTAGGAACTTCTTTCTTTGCAAAATTGGGAGAGGTTTTAGTTCCATGTCTCTACTCGGTTCCTAAATGAATTTGATTATGCAAACATTTTGATTGCTGGCCCTTATTTTCTGATGTATAGGACGAAGTTCGCAGGCTAGCTACAAGTTTCGATTTGCCTAATAAAGATAGAAAGGACTCGCAGGGAATATGTTTCCTTGGCAAGGTAGACTATCGACTTTGGTCTTCTGGTTTATCTCAGTTCATTTAGTTGAAATCTTAAACATATGACCATGGCTTTGTGTAATAGGTAAAGTTCAGTGATTTTGTCTCAAGACACATAGGAGAGAAGGAAGGAGTTATATTGGAAGCTGAAACTGGCGATTTTCTTGGTAGCCATCGGGGATTTTGGTTTTACACAATTGGACAACGCCAAGGCTTGCGTTTAGCCGGTGGACCCTGGTATTTATCTTTAACTGATGTATGAAATTTGTAGCTATTGCTTTCATTGGTTGTGATACCAGCAGTTAGCTCATATGAGTTGGTTTGGAATATGAACTGTTCAATCGTGTTGGTAAAACAATTTGACATAACTTGGCATCACATACTGAATGTAATTTCTTTTACATCTTTAATTTTGTCTATGATAAATCATGTTCCCCTTATCCGTGTGTAGGTATGTTGTTGAGAAGGACACAAAAAACAATGTAGTGTTTGTGTCAAGAAATTACTACTCTATTGACAAGAGAAGGCGGATTTTCCGTGTTGGCTCTTTAAGATGGCTTAATGGGAAACGTTTTGTCAGTGCTAGTAATCTCCGTTGCAAGGTAAAAAAAAAATATGACCATTAACTTTCTACACAAAATGGCTACTCGCCACTAACAAGTTGAGAGCGCCTTTCACAGGTCCGGCATGGGCCTGGCTTCTATAACTGCAGCTTTGAAATGGAAGCAGAAGGAGATGTTGCGATTGTACACCTAGACGAAGATGATCAGGGTCTAGCTGCAGGACAATTTGCAGCGTTCTACGATGGATCCACTTGCATTGGTTCAGGTGTAATCTTGGAGTCATGGGATGATCAGTGTTTCCCGGTCTGTGAAAAAGCCCTTCAACTTGCAGCGCTGGAAGATAAAACCAAACTCGGGAAACCGGTCAAAATCAAAACAATGCCAATAGTTACACCATCTGTTGAGGCTGAACCACGAGAAAGCAGTGCAGAAGAAAAGCTGGTCAACGCGTGAGAGAGACACAATAGAAGGAATGGCGCATTTCTTAGGTATCACCCCACAAAATCTGTACATCTGAAGAGAGACGATAACAACATAAGACATACCACAACGAGCTTCAGTATTTGATGGTGGTGGTGATGTGTTATATATCTGGTGTACCTTTATAATATTTATTTGATCCCCTTATGAGACGAATAAATGTATACACAAGCTTTGTTATTTTAAATTGCGCATGTTATTCTAGTTCACGGGAGAGCTTTACATGCGCACATGTCTCCATGTGTTTGTCAACTAAAATCTAGTAAGAGAGAGAGAGAGAGAGAGAAAAGCTTGAAGGGCTAAAAATGGCGCTTGGAAAACGCCTTTGTATGGGAACAACATTGATGTTTGTTAATTCTCATTTCTCTAATTCCTCAAAAAGAATCTGAGGAAAAGAGATACAAGACATTCTCTGTTTGTGTCTTCTCCAACAAATCTGTCATCTTCTTCTGTTACTTTGTGTTTCCTCTCTCTATCTCTGGGACATGGCGATCCCTGCGGCTCTTGTCTTTATTCCTGTTGGTGTCCTCTTCTTGGTCTCAGGACTCATTGTCAACATCATTCAGGTCACACTTTTTTGTTTATTCAAAACTCGATTTTTAAAATCTTATATCAAAAGAGAAGACAATGTAGAAGTATCTTACAGTTGACATTTCCGCCAATTAAATGTTTTTGGACAACCTTTTCTGTGTTTCCAGCTTGTGTTCTTCATCATAATTCGTCCATTCTCAAGGAATCTGTATAGAAGAATCAACAAAACTGTTGCGGAGTTACTTTGGTTGCAGCTCATATGGCTGATTGATTGGTGGGCTTGTATAAAGGTTAGTAGTTTCATGGAATCTTGTTTTAGTCTACATAGAGGTGTGGCCGAGTCTGATACGTGATAATATGTTGTTGCTGCAGATCAATTTATATGCTGATGCAGAGACTCTAGAGTTAATTGGTAAAAGATGATTATATGAGTTTATGTAACTTAAGTATCTTATTAAGTACTTGAATCTAATGATGATTCTGCTCTTGATTGTAATTTTCAGGGAAAGAACATGCACTTGTCTTATCCAATCATAGAAGTGACATCGATTGGCTTATTGGATGGGTCTTGGCTCAGGTGATCCTATCTTTGTCTGAAACGTAGTTCTGTTTTGATTGATTCTTTTATGTTTGAAGAAATCTCTGTTTCTGATTGATTCTTATTAATTATATAACAGCGTGCAGGTTGCCTTGGAAGTTCTTTAGCCATCATGAAGAAAGAAGCCAAGTATCTACCAGTAAGTTTTTCTTCGATCTTTTGTTTGAATCTTCTGGTTATTAGTTTATTATCTATCATTGGTCATAGTTTAGTTAAAACATTACAAGTCTTTCACAGGTAATAGGTTGGTCGATGTGGTTTTCGGATTACATTTTCTTGGAAAGAAATTGGGGTAAAGATGAGAATACCCTCAAGGTTAGTTTAAATCAGTTTCGCTCTTGAGCTTTAAACATGGTTCTCATTTAATTCCTCAGAGACATGTTTTGTTTGCAGGAAGGTTTTAAACAACTTGAGGACTTTCCTATGACGTTCTGGTTAGCTCTTTTCGTTGAAGGAACTCGTTTCACTCAAGAGAAGCTTGAAGCTGCGCAAGATTATGCCTCTTCAAGAGGCTTACCATCTCCACGCAATGTCTTGATTCCTCGTACAAAGGTGAGTTTCACCCAGAAAAAACTTGCTTGTTTCTTCAGGTTTATTATGAGATTTACTTTATATAGATTCACATTTTGCAAAATCAGGGATTTGTTTCGGCTGTAACTCATATAAGATCATTTGTCCCTGCGATATACGACTGTACCTTAACCGTTCATAACAATCAGCCTACACCAACTCTGCTTAGAATGTTCAGTGGACAATCATCTGAGGTTACAAAAGCTTCTCCAATATGTTATGTTTTTCACATAAAAGCTTATATGCCCACTTTATCTGAAAATCTTTTTGTTTCTTCTTTCTGTGAAGGTGAATTTGCAGATTCGACGTCACAAAATGAGCGAGTTGCCAGAAACTGATGATGGCATTGCAGAATGGTGCCAAGATCTGTTCATCTCAAAGGTTCATCAAACTTTTTCGATTTTCCACTAGAATCCCTGTGTCTGTACATTGCTTAATTTTCACTTTTCTAAACCAGGATGCACAACTTGAGAAATACTTCACAAAAGACATTTTTAGCAACTTGGGCGTTCACCAAATCAGTCGGCCAATCAAACCATTGATCGTAAGACTCATCGCAACTCAGAATAACTGACAAATGTTTGCTAAACTGATTCTGCCTATGTAACAAACTGGTAATAATGTTGATGTCTGGAAACAGGTGGTCATGATTTGGTTTGGTCTCTTCATATACGGTGGTCTTATGCTAATTCAGTGGCTCTCTACGGTGGCCTCGTGGAAGATTACATGTTTGTTTGTGTCCCTCTTGGTGATTGCAACTATAACAATGCAAGTATTGATTCAATCGTCTGAGTCACATCGTTCAACTCATGCCAAGAAACCTATACAAGAACAACTTATTCCTGCCTAAAACAAGAGAAACAGACCTTGATTATTCTTCCAACACTTAATTAATTAACGCCTTTGTTTGTATTTTATATTAATACATAGAGTTAGAAATTACTTTAGTTATCATTATGCATTATGTATTCTATGTCACATTGACCAAAAAAAAAAAGTATTCTATGTCACATAAGAGATCAATGAAGACACACAAAGCATTTAGCTGTTTCATTCAATCACATTGGGTTTCCAAGTAATGTCATGTTCGAAACTAAACTTGTTTGGGAGTCGGCTCAACAAGTTTCCCATATGTCTTCGAAGGCAATTTAAGCAATCATGGACCTTCTCAGATTCCGGTCTCGATTTATCCCTTACGATGAACTCAGATACAACTCCGTTAACCTCAATGGAACTGCAGCCCGGAGTCTTCTCCACGCCTCTCTCAATCATCATCCTCCTCGCTCCCTTTGCGTCTTCCCACATATTAGCCTCTCCATACATACCATCCATCAACACATAGGTCCCACTGTCACCGGGATCAAGTTCCATAAGTTTCTTAGCTGCTTTCTCTGCCATTGCAACATTACCGTGCATCCTACAGCCGAATAATAAAGCTCCCCAGACTGCAGCATCTGCCTCCATTGGCATACTTTCCATGAGCATCTCCGCCTCTTCCAATAGCCCGGCTCTTCCTAGAAGAGTTACCATTATAGAGTAATGTTTTAATTGGGGTTTTAGGTTAAATCTGGACTTCATCTGAGAGAAATAATCGAGGCCGGTCTGGATCATTCCTGCGTGGCAACAAGCTGATAACAACCCTATATAAGTTATCTCATCCGGGGCTATCCCTGCATCAATCATTTCATTGAAGTATGATATAGCAGTGGATGCATCTCCATGGAAAGCCAAGCCCCCGATTATCGCTGTGTAAGTAAGCGTGTTTCTTGTTTGAATTCCATGGAAAACATTTCGAGCTTCTGAGATGTTACCACATTTGGCATACATATCGACCAATGAAGTTCCTAGCGCAACGTTGAGACTAATATTATGTTTCTCGATGTAACGATGAATCCAAATTCCAACATCAAGGGCACCAAGCTGAGAACACGCAGAGAGGCAATGAATCATGGTGATTTCATCAGGCCTTGTGCTGCTTGTTTGCATCTCCTGGAACAGTGCCAAAGCATCTTGAGCTTGCTCGGCTTGCACAGATCCCCCAATCATTGCATTCCAAAGCACAACATCTTTCTCTTCCATATCATCGAAAAGCTTCCTCGAAACATCAAGCAAACCGCATCTAGCATACCCTGAAATCATCGTAGTCCACGTCACAATCGTTCTCTTATCCAACTTATCAAATATCTTCCGCGCCTCGTGAATATCTCCACATTTTGCAAACATATCAATCAGAGCATTTGCAAGAGGAATAGTCATCCTCAACCCATATTCTTTAATATAGTCATAAAACTCTTTCCCAAGCCTCAAATCTCCCAACATTGCACACGAAGAGACCAACGCAATCATAGTCACATCATCCGGCACAACACCTTGAGATTCCATTAGCTTATAAACCCGTATCGCCTTCTCCGCCTGACCAATCTTCTTATACCCGTTAATCAATGAATTCCAAGAAACCAAATCTCTCACGGAACTTTCATCAAACACCTTCCGCGCATTCTCCATGTCACCACAAGAAGCAAACATATGAATGGAAGCATTAAGCACATGAGTAACCAATTCCAACCTCAGCTTAAGAACATGGCCAAGAATCATATGACCTAATCTACTCAACGCGAGATCACCACAAACCTTGAACAAAACAGGGTACGTGAAACAATCGGGTCGTGACCCACCATCTCTGAGCATCTCCTTGTACATAAAAACCGCATCTTTAGGATCCTCGCTCTCCGAGAATCCTCTAATCGTTACATTCCAAGAGAAGGCGTTAGGATTCTTTACTCCTTTCAGAATCTTCACACAGTAATCGAGATACCGAGACTCCGACAAGGCGCAGAAAGCGATTAACCGGCTCGAGGAGAAGGCGTCTAGGATCAAGCCGGTGAGTATCATCTGAGCTTGAATCTGCTTCAAATGGAACAAGGATTTGCATTTCTCGAGGAGTGAGAGAAGAGGGTTCTGGAGAACGAAAGTGTGAGTGGAGCTCCGGTTTATGGGTTCGTCTCTGTGATGAGGAAGGGAACGAGTTCGACGCTGAGTATGAGAATGTAGAGAGCGATGGAGTTTGGGTATCAGAGGAAGAAGAAGGAGCTTGGATTTAGTCACTTCCGATATGTTCATCGGCCGTTGATTGTCGTCGCCGGGAGAAAAAAACCGTCGTCTTCTACTCCCTCTCTATAATTGGGCTATAGGCCCAAACAGTTTGGGCTTTGTATTTAATTGTAGTTTTATTCTGAATTTATTTTTACAAAATTTATTAAGTAGTGTTCATGAATAAACATTGTACTGTATACCATAGTGCAAGGAAGGAGAAACTGTCTTGATAAATTTTGAGAAACTGTCTAAAAATTATAACACGAACCGTGTAACAAACACGAAAATATACTGTAAATATAAACTGATTAATAGTAAAAAAAAGCATTTTTAAACATTAATAATTTAAGATATGATCTTAAGCTGCTATTATGTGGGAAACTCGTTAAAAATATTAGATTTTGGTTACCAACTAAATACAGTTTGAAATGCAAGTGAAAAGACCTATAAAAATTATCTTAACAATTGAAAAACCTCAAAATTGACATTTTCGAATTAGCTTATAAATTTTTGTTCCGTTTGACTAAGTCCAAGACAATATTTTTCCTGTATAAGTGAATAAAATCATCTTTATACTGTAAAACAAATCTAAAGACTTGTGGGCACAAGCATCAACCACAGACTTAATGACTAATTAAATGGTCTATGGATCTAGAGGTTGGAACTTCAAGCTGCGTTTGAGAGTGGGTTCCAGCACATGTTTTGATTTTCTAGATGTATAGATTTTGGTCCACAAAACCTATCTGGCTATCTTCATAGTCTGATGACTTATCTTGAAAGTTAGTTGGTTAACTCTTCAGTGATGCATAGTTATAGTGAAAAATATGTAAACAATGAAAACGTTAACATTTTTATTTGGATAAACCTCTATGAAGGCTTGAATCCGATTTCTTTGGATAACTTCATTAGAATAGAATCATTCATATCATTATAGAGACCCCAATACTTTGACAAGTCTTTCTAAATCTTCAGTGGAGCTTCCTCCTACTTCAGTCGCAGCCCGTACATTCCGTCCCATCTCCTTGGCCCGAGCACGCACCTTGTTTCCGTGCTCACTCATTGTTTCAGCTATCAACCGGCTTAACTCTTGCGGATCGGGCACAGTATTACCCCCTTCACATACCCTAACCGCAACACCCTTATGCACCACCAGCAACTTTGCATCGACAAACTGGTCTGCTTCCATTGGCCAAGCCAAGATCATCTTTCCACTACCCATAGCTTCGAGCACCGAGTTCCACCCACAATGGCTTAAAAACCTGCCAACCGCCACGTGACTCAACACAACCACCTGAGGAGCCCACCCTCTAACTACCATTCCTCTACCAGCTACTCGATCCTCAAACCCCTCGGGTATGGGGTCTTTCTTAGCCACCCAAACGAACCGGGTCATGCTCTTTTCGAGACTTTGAGCCAGAGCGTCACATTGGTCTTTAGTTAACACCTTTTGACTTCCAAAGCAGATGTAGAGCACGGATCCCTCTGGACATTCGTCAAGCCAACTCAACAGCGCCTTTGCGTCTACATCAGAATCAGAATTCCCCTTACTTAACCCGATCGAAGAAACCGGACCAACGCTGAAAACACGGTTATGACCCACTATCCCCTCCAAATACTCCATGTACTCATCTTCCAAACACTCACAAGAGTTGAAAACACAACCGTAGCTCGAAAAATTCATCACGCTTTCTCGAATACATTCGGGGTCTTGCAAGAATGGAGATTGCGGGTTTAAAGACGGCAGATGCTCTGCTTTGAAAACAGGGGAATGAGGAAGATCTTGCAAACAAACAGGCTCAGTTGATTTATGAAGATGAAGCTTGTCAGAAACAAAATGTTGAATCGAAGCTAAGAATGCACCAGAGCTAAAGAAAGCAAACCGAGGGATACCAAGATCATTGGTCCATCCAAGGAAGAAATCCGAGATGAGAGCAACCGGAGGATTGGGATGAGAACTTAACCACTCGACGATAGGCTCTCGAAGCTGACGTAGAGAAGCCATAATCAGAACATTACCGGAACAACCAAGGTCTTTAACGTTTTCAACGCCTGGTGGAAGTGAAGGATGATGAGGGAAAGGTAAAGTGACGGTGGAGACGGCGGACGGATGAGTAGAGAGAAGAGGAGAAAGGTAAGGAAGGTTCTTAGGAGTGATGATGATTGAGACAGTGAAGCCATGAAGACAAAGTTGATGGGTTAAGTCGAGAAGAGGAAGCAAATGGCCTTGTGCTGGATATGGAAACACCATGATATGTGGTTTCGTTTCAGGCAACGGTGGTGACGTTACTCCGATCATTTTGGTAGTTGGTATTTCAGGAACTATGGTGGTGAAATTTATACAAAGTTGGATGCACTCAACTTCAATGTACTTAGATATTTCATGTTTCGGTTTTTTTTTTGTTTTTTTGTTAAAGGATATTTCAAGATACAGCTTTGAAATATTATCTTCCTAAAGTTTCAAAAAAAAAAAAAAAAAATATATATATATATATATATATATATTATCTTCCTTTCTAAATTGGGTAACCAAATTAAATGAGTAAATATGTAGTTGTTGAAAAATAAATATTATCTTCCTTTTTCTGATAGTTAGTAAGAGTTTAATGGAAAGTGGTTAAATAAGATTTAAAGAAAGGAAATTTCATCTTTTGGTAATCAATTTTTAATTATAATGAGTTTTGCATTTTTTGTCATCTTTTTAGATGCTCTGTAGGAAGTTAAGTAAAAAGTGGTGAAAATTAAGATTTTTTTTCATTTTATGGGTTTTTTCAGTTTCATTATTGAGTGGTTCACTTTTGTTTCGGTTACAATATTTTGAAGTAAAACTAATTTTCTATTTTAAAAGCAATACAAAGTTGGATGCATTCAACTTGAATGTGTTTAGATATTTCATTTTTGGATAATTTTTTTTTTATGTTTGTTAAAATATTTCAAGGTACAGTGAATTCTCCCAGCTTTAAAATATTATCTTCCTTTTCTGATATTTTGTAAGAGTTTAATGGAAAGTGGTTAAAATTAGAACACTACAAGATTTAAAGATGGAAAATTCATTTTTGGGTAAACAATGTATTGTTTACTAACCATTTTTAAGTAAAATTACTTTTTGCATTTTGAAACACTTATCATTTTTTTAGATTCTAAATAAATAGTTGAAGAATTTTTTCATTAACGGATAATAGTTGAGGGGTTTTTTCACTAAATAAATAGTGGAGGGGATTAGTTACGATCCGAGGAAAATTGAGGGGTTTTCCATTAAAAACCCTAAATGTATAGGGGAAATACTTTTGGTCCCTAAAAATGGTGTAGTGAGTGGATGTGTAATCAACCATTTCTTTCTGTTATGGTATTTTGGTGAAATATGACAAGAAGCTGAATCCTTTTTGTATGTATCAGAATATACCGTGATGGAGTTAAAAGATCTAGTTGCCAAGAACCAATCTGGAACAAGACCTAGTTAAAGATCTATTCGCCAAGAACCAATCTGAATCCTCTAAATCACTGATATATCATGTTTTTTTCTATCGATTTTTTACACTGATATATGTTGTTTTCTTAAGTCACTCGGATGTTTTAACAGAGCACATACAAAACAGCCAATTTTTTCTTTTACATTTTCTGCGAACTGCCACATTTTCCATAGAAAATTTGACATTGCATTTTAATTCCCCTCGATTTTATTTTGGCGAATTTTGGTTCAGTTCCTATGAAATGAAGGATAAGGAATGATCAATGGAGTGCTTGGGTGGTGCAAGATTAGTGACTGATTTAGGGAGGTATCTGCGACAGTACCGAGAGAAGCGAGCTCTCGGGTCTTCATTGAGCAAGATAGTTCATGAATTTGCAAAGTTCCATAGCTCACAAACCAAAGAAATGAAGAGAAATTTAACCTACCTAAAACTTCTATTAAAGGACAAACATAAGCTTCATATAGCTACAGAGACAATCTCAGTATGATACAGACCAAACCAAAGGAGGAAACATAAACATAGTGCTCATAAATAATAAGAAAGAGAAACACATCAAAGCATATTTTCTTAAGAGCACATACCAAATTTCTCTCTGCTTGTAAACACAGATAATAGAAAGTTTCACACCACAAATATTGCAGAGAGATGGAAGTAACTAAAGATCAACCCACGCACTCGTTCATTCGCCCATATATAAAACCTTTTTAACATGAGAGATACTTGAACCAGACACAGACAGGAAGAAGGAAACATGGATTTACCTGAAAGCAGGAGCTCAAGAGTTTCAGATTTTGTCAAGCTTCTCTGCTTTCACTACCGGGTTTGCTTTAGCTATAGCTTCTTGCGCAGCAGCATGGTAGTTGAAGGTGCAGTCATGTATGTCTGCATAGCGGTGTGTCCCGCAGAAAAGGTTACCACAGCGACATTTGAATCCAGTCAAACCAACCCGCTTATTGCAAGTAGTACATCGGCTTGGTCCCTCCTTTGGTTTAGCTGCAGCTTCTGGTGCTGCTACCTCAGCAACAACTTGATCAGCCGATGGTTGTACAGAGACAACCACTGGCTCAACAGATTTGGTTCCAACATCGACCAATGCAGCAGTAATGGTTTCCTTTATGATGTTGTTGGACGATGATGTTCCAGACACTGCAGAAGCAAACTTGGCCCCTTGTTCCTGTTGAAACAACATAGCCTTGTGACACTTTGAACACATGTTCATTGTGGCAGCGCTTCCAAAGAAACCACAGTTGTTGATACATAGCTTGGGACCTTCAGGTGGGCTTTGGCATCCTGTCTTGTCGTGGTCCATTTCTGCACTTCAAAACAGTCATACTCAGTTTATGTAACATGGAAAAAGGAAACACAATCCTCAACAAATCACTATGAGAACACATAAGCCCATCAGTGGCCTTAGCGAATCAGGGAGAAAACACAAGTAGATGAATATATTCTTTTCATGACAATAACCTATCACATACCTCATACATGGTCTTCATAGCCTATAGGCTACAACTTATGGTTCAAGATCTCAAATACGTAGAAGGAAGAGAACAGAAGCAAGCCTAGAACTGTTTGCTGCTAACACTAGAACCTGAAAAGAAAAATAGATCCTACTAAAACCTAATTTCCAACCATAAGCTACCTAACCGAACAGATGCATCTGCAGCTCATCCCTCACAAAGCACGTCGTATATTAGGCAAATAGAAGCGCAAATGTATCATTCTATAAACAATAGAGCAGCTAATCTCATTTTTATCCAACACTACTACACTTGTTCACAGAAACGAACCACCCTCTTGTATCACCACAGAAGCTGAAACTTTCATAGCAAAAACAATTCAAAATCTCTCCAAAATACAACACCCACATAGTTAATCTCACTTCCATCCAACAGTTACCTATCCTTAACAGTAATGAATCGTTAAAGACTATCCCTTTACATCAGCATAAGAACTAATAACTTGTCACACCAATTCATTTCAAAAATTCCAAAACATAACTCCATACAACACAAACCCTTGTTCACACAAATGAAATGTTCAAAAAGTCACAAATTCCATTTCAAATTCCAAAAAGACACAAAACCCACATGCAAAATACAAACCCAGCAATCAAATCAATGAACATCTTAGAATTGAACCTTATATAACAAGAGAATCAATAAGCTATTCACCTGATTTGCCCGAGAAGCCTTGATAGATCGGTCCCTAAATCAAACACAAACCCAACACATCACACAAAAAGGGGATAAAATCGGAAAATTGAAACCCAGAAAAGCAAAACGGAGAAGAAACCCACTTACCCGACGAATCTCTGGCTGCTGGAGAGATCCAGCAGAAGCTGAGAGGAGGTAAAAAGGAGAGAAAAAAGGTCGGGGCTTTTTTTTTTTTTTTTTGCTCTCTGCCTCCAATTTATTGTTTTATTATTTTTTTTTTCATTCACACCGTTTGTGCTATGTAGTCGGCTATGACGTGTACGTATCTAATTGGCTGTTTCTTTTGATTTTTTTTTACTCATTTCAAAATTTCAAAGTTTTATTATGCGTTATTTATCTCACTTTTTTCTTTTTATAAAACGGACGAACAGGACACTACATTGTTTTTTTTTTTTTTTTTTTTTAAGGGGAAGAACTAAAANCTAAGGAGAAGTACTAATAATTTGAAAATGACATTTAGGTAAATATCTAGAATACATATCATCAAGATATTTTTTTGTATGGCTATTGTTTCTGTTGTTTATATGTCAATACATTATCAATATGAAGTTACTACAAAGAAAAAAGAAAAAAGTTCTCTCTTTAAAGCTTTGTTTAGCAAATTTGATGGAGACATGATTATTTAGAGCTTCCAGTGATATGGAGCTATTCCAATAGTTGAAAATGGTGGAATTATATTTGCTGATAAGTGTGGATTGAAGGGAAAGATGCAATCCTAAGTATGTTTCAATCCTAAGGATTGAAGGGTTTAATCTTTAGTGTCCCTAAACCTAGGCAGAGGTTGGCTGAGGAGTGGATATGAATTAAACCCTTCTTTTTCATCACGCGCATATTTTGTATCGGCCAGCACCAGAGGAGTTTTCTTTATAAATTAATGCCCTCTTTTCACTCTTCACTCTTCAAATAAAACAATAAAAGAAAAAAAGAAAAAAAAAAAAGAAAGCAAGCAAGAGAGAAGATGACGCAGACGCCACCGTCATATATCGAGATGGCCAACATGGAAGAAGCTCTTGGAGATGGAGAAGCTGGTCGAGTGCAAGCTGCTCTTGGAGATCATGTAGAAACTCGTCGAGTGGAAGGTGCTCACACAAATGAAATGTACAAAATCAGAACAAAAGTCAAAACTTTCCATTTCAACATAAAACCCACATGCAAAATACAACTCAGCAATCAAATCAATGAACATTTTAGAAATAATTTTGTATTGATATTTTACATATATTTTAACAATTATCAAAATATTTTTCCCGTGAACTATACTGAAAAATGTTATCCACGAAATAATAATAAAATATTTATATTGTATCATATATTATATTATATCTTGTTACAAACTTATATTAGAAATGTCAATGTTATAATCTTATCCACGCAACGCGTGGACTTTCCCTAGTTTTAAATATTTTAATCCATCGTGATGATTTCAAATTAAAATTCAGTTTTGTATGTTTCGCTTTGTATTACTCTCTTCGTTCAAAAAAAAATTATGTTTTAAGACTTTTGCACATATGACATATCGAAGAAAAATTTAATGTTAAAAAAATATGTATATTTTTAAAAAATATATAATTTAATATAGAATTAAATCAATAGTAATTCAAAAATTTCAATCAATTCCTTTTAAATTCAAAATTTTTTACCATCAATCAATTAAATTTAATGTTATTTTAAATGTTATTTCCTGAAAAAATGAAGGCTGCAACTGGTTGTAGTTTATAGGAATGAATATTATGAGCGTAATAGAAGATGAATGGAACAAAATGAATAGAACAATGGTAGTTAGAGGAAAAAAAAAAAATTAGAATTCTGCTGATTCCTCTCCTATTTTGAAGAGGAACAAAAACCAGAGTAATCTTAAGAAAATCAGCGTAATCTTCACTTTTGATGTGGGTCCCATATATTTTTTTAAAAATCCTTTTTCATAGCAATTGGTAAATATTTAGAGTAATTCAGCGTAACAACCTATTCCTCTCATTTTTGTTCCTCTATAGAGACAACCAGTTGCAGCCGAAGAAGATGGTTTAGAGTCCCTAACCAAATGATAAAAGGGAACTTGTGAAGTCAAATTCTAAAACCAAATGACTTTGTGGAAAGTAACTAATGTAACAAAAGGTGAAGAATTAATTAAGTTGTTGAAGAACAAAACATATCGGTAGCAAAGCTAGGGAGTTAAAGCATGTTTGGTCCTAGAGTTGGTGAGGAACCTGCTCGAGTTGTGAAATTGCGTGCACTCTCAAATGAGAGACCAATGACTGACAATTTTCAGCCTAATTGACTTATACATCAAGAAAAAATCAAACAAGATCAGCAAAACCAAACAGATAATCAAGATAATCTATTGTCTCACATAAAATGAACTTGGATACTGAAAGAATAAGGTCATCATTCCATTAAGCTCTGCCGTTTTTCCCGAGTGCATTAAATTTTTTGCCTTACTTAATTCAACCCTTCGGGATCATTCTCAGGATTGTGGCTAACTGGCTATTATTAGTTTGTGGTATGAACCCACCATAGTCAAGTCAATCATCGAGGCATGGACATTCCAACAGTCTACAATTAATTACTAATATAGTGTACCAACATCGTGGGTTTTTTTCCAGTCAAGTGATCGGCTTCTCCTAATTCTAAATTCACTAAGACAAATTCTTTCTGGCCAGACAATTGTTAAAATAGTTAAAAGATTTAACGAAAAAAAAACATAAAAAGTCTAACAAGTTTTTCAAATTTCAAGCAACCAGAATTTGGGGTAGGTGAGATAGTTGAGAAGGAAGGTTATTCACACACAAACAAGTTACGTACACTCAAAATTATATACTATAAAAGAACCGAAAGTAGAACATAACAATCTTTAAATTTTTAAAATATTACAAGTTTGGGAAATCAGTCAGAAGGGTTAATTTTTAGACAAAATTTGGGCACTTTCTAATCTTAATTATTCTACTAGTACCCATAAAAACCACTAACCCTCAAGAACTCTATTAACCACCGTCTACAAATTCATCTTCAACTTCAAAAGTAGAATACAAATAATCCCTAATTCCTCTGCTAATTAAGAAGACACCAGCCGATCCTATTACTTGCGAAACAAGAATACTAAAAATAGCTAAATAAATTATTCCAAACCCTACCTTGACTCTCAAGAAACACAAACAAATTACCCCTTTTTATTCATTCCACATGGTGAAAACTCCTCCCGGATTCGATCCCTGAACCGACTCTCCAGTATTCCATCCAGCATACCCTGTGGCTCCACCTGAAGAGGGCATATCGTAATCAACTTTAACCGCGGGAAACTCTTCCCCAGTCGAGCTTGATTCAATACCAATCCCATTGTTACCAAGAAACCCTGAAGTATTGTTGTTGTTATCCGCGACATATCCGTGAAGCAAACCAGGATTGCTCTGAAGATAAGCATTGTAGAGCTGCGAGGTGTGACTAGAAGACTGTAAGTAGTTGTTGGTTTGTTGTTGGTGAAGATGAAGCTGCGTCTGAATGTAACTAAAAGAATCATGATGAGCACTAGCGTTATACTGAGAGATATCATTGTTGTTCTGAAGAGTAAGTAAAGGCTGATGATGATGAAGATGCTCAAAAGGTTGTTGAATGCTTAGTGGGTAAGGTTGAAGCTGAAGCCTAGAGCTCGAAGCAACAGAGGTTGAGCCACTCGGAGCACCGTACTGATGGAAAGTTGAACCGAGGGCTATCATTTCTTCGCGTTTTCTTGATGATTCTAGAGCTTGAGCTTCTTTGAGGCGCTTAGCCGCACCACCTCCTATTGGAAGTGTGTTGCTCTCAAGGATAGCTTTGACATCGTAGCGGTTTATCTCAAAGTTTGTAACCGCGTTTAGACCTCTAAACTTTATTGCAGCTATGTCGTATGCTTCTGCTGCTTCTTCCTCCGTGCCTAAGCAAAACATATGAAGATTAGCATACTAATCTATTTAGAGGAGAAATAGATTTATATATTGCTAAATAAAAATATATAGCCAACTTTTTTGTCAAAATGAATATGAAAAATTATTTGGTGGTAAAGCCATAAATAACTAGTATATATACTTACTGAACGTTCCTAAGTAGAGATCTTTGTTTCCGGCAACTCGGCCGATCCTTGCTTGCCATCTTCCATGTTGATGATGCCTTGTTACACCGCGATACATAGATGCACCACGCGAGAACCCGCTACTTTTCCTACAATCAATTAGGAGATTCTTTGATTATAAAACTACCATACATACATTAGTTTAAGGTCCCTTGAAGAACAAATTGGATATATATAAACACCTTCTTATAGCAGCCACAAACTCTTGTCTTGTCATATGTTTCATTTCCTCCACTTCTTTCTCATAGCTAGCAATCTATAAATATGTGACAAAAACAAATAAAAGGAACACCGAGATATATATATATATCAACCATTATCAAGATTACTTGCATATTCATGAGAATTCGAAACAACTTACCGGAAAGTTGGTAGTAGTAGAAGGACCCCAATATTTAAGTGCTGCTAGATCATATGCTCTTGCGGCTTTCTCTTCTTTGTCATACCCACCTGAGTTAATTAATAATCCGATTTAGCCAAACATTCTTATATGTTTAATGTAAAATTAAATCAAAGTATTACAAGAAAAACGAAAATCAGGCGTACTCACCTAAGTAGACTGTAGAGATTTGAACAAGTCCAAGATTCAAGCATCAAGAATGCATAACAATGATGAAGAACATAATCAGTCCTAAAACATATTTCGATAGAGGCAGAGACGAGACTAAAAGAGAAAATTAATCAAGTAGACAAGTACACAAATGAATTAGTAATTAATTACCTTGTCTTCCTTTCCTTGATTGTCCTTCTCTTCTACAACTATTATCCCAAAGATGAGCTTCGTATCTACCGGTCCATCTATGCCTATAACATTTAAAAAAAAAAAAAAAAGAGATTTAAAAAAATTATATACACATTAATTCTGTTATCAGAAAAATCTTGAAAAAACTCGTATTTCATTAAGACCTTGTAACGCCACGATAGATAGAAGTTCGTTGTCCAAAAGTTTCCAAAGTCTTTCTTGGTGTAGCTTCAACAATGGCCCCTCCACTTGTATTCGTAGTACTATCGACGCTAGTCTCACTTGGAGAGGCTTTCACAACAGCGGCTGGGGCAGCAGCAGAGGCGGCTCCAGTACTTCCCATGGAAAGAGTGAGAGATTGCAAATTGTGAGCATTCTCTTGAAGCTCATAGTTATTAGGAGTGTTGGAAGCACATGTGACAACGGTAGGTAACAAGCTATTCGTTTGGAAGTAGTAATCCGAGTCGTTCGTGTGATGAATGCCGTGGTAAGGTACGAGATTGTGATCGGGCTGATGGTTCTCCGAATTGCCTACTCCTAAAAAATCAGCCACTTTTGGAACCTCTCCTCCGTCCCCACCAACACCACCATGTGGATTGATCATATTCCATTCTACGAAAGCATTATACAATTGTTTTTGTGAGTACAAAAATAAGAATCTGAAAGAAAAAAAAAAACTTATACAAATAGTTTTCAAATGTGTACAGATTTGAACCTTTCCTTAAGTTCAAAAGGAAAAAAAGTTTTTTTAAACATAATAAATATGAGTTTAATAGAAGAATTTCACAAGGCCTTAAATATGAAACATATATAGATACATGTATGTGTGCATATACCTTGGTTTTGAAAAGGGTTATGGATATTTTCGTTGACCAAGGCAAGATTGAAATGAGAGGTTTGTGAAGAGTGAATGTGATCAGGAGGCAAAGACGAGTGAGTTGGTGATAGAGGAAAGGCAAGCCAGTTGTTAGAATTCATTCTTGGAATCAAAAAACTTAAACAAATGATCTGCAATTGAGAAGAAACAGAAATGGATTAGATGAGACGTATCACAAGATAAGGCAGAGAGAGTTTAAAGTATCATAAGTTTTGTAAAAGAGAAAAGATAGAAAAAATATTACTTACCGAGAAAGGATTGGGAATATATAGGAAGAGATCTTGTTTTGCTTTCTCTAAGTTATGGCTGCAAACACAATCTTTGCCTTATACTTTCTCCCTCTAAAGACTCTCTCTTCTCTCTCTCTCTCTCTACTTGAGGGCTTTAAACAAAGCAGACCAAGATAAATGTTAAAAGATAAATTTTATTGGAAGTTAAACAGGTTTTTAAAGTTCAACCATTTACATGTCTCTCTCGCTTAAATGGTTTTTCAAATTTCATTAAGGATTGTTGTTGCAATTTAATTATCAACCATAAAATTGTTCCAACCAATGTTAATATATGTTGAAGGTAGAAATATTAGTTATAATAGGTACTCCCTCCGTTTTAAAATAAGTGTCTCTGGAGGATTTTTTCCGTTTCACAAAAAGTGTCGTTTTACATTTTCGATGCAGTTTTTAACATTAATATCCTATTTTGACCCTGGGTTTAATGAATAATATGAAGAGTTAACTAACTTTTTAGGGGTATTAATTTTAGAAATTTTTAAATGTTTTATTAATCCGCGTGAATATAGTTAGGATGACACTTATTTTAAAACAGAGGGAGTATTTCTAAATTATTAATTATATCAAAAAATACATTTAAGTGACTTTAAATGAATGTTTGAGGTATATATACAAGAAAAAAATGACTAAAAATTTATAATGCAAATATTAATCTTAACTAATTGTTTGACTGTATCCCTGTATATGATATATTTGCAATAAATAAGGACACGAGTGTCGTAAATAAGACAAATCTACACTTCCAACTAGAAAAAATCCAAACCCTAAAAGCAAAGTTATCACTTTTAATAAAGTTCTTTTAAAAACATACAAAAAAAATAGTCTCACTCTCTCTCACACAAAAATTAACCCACTTGGATTATTGGAACTCACGATCCCTCGTTTAATGCGATTAATGACTCCCCAAAGCCCAGCATTCTCACACTCTACATATCTATTATCTTCTCTTACCATTGACCATTCATACACACATGTAATGACTTCTTCATATACATGTGTACACATATGTATTCGTATATTTGTACGTGTACATATAACATGCAATGAATCAAAGATACTATTAATATATTTGTAGATCCCCGAGTTCACTCATCTTCTGCATGTGTGTACGATCATGTAATAATATATGAAGCGACGTTATAATTCATTTTATATTAACAAAGCACATTTGGAAAGAGTAAAAATTACTCTTCCTTCAAAATAATTCAATAATTATACATATTCCCTCTCTGGATTATTTTATTTAATATTTTAGACTATTTTTTATTTAAAAAAAAATATAAAATTAAATTTATGTTTATTTGAGATGACTGTTTGTATTCAAAAAATTGATTTACACTTAGTTGAAAATATATTTGAATATATGAAATATATAAAGAATTTAGATTTTTTAATAATATATATATATATACCTTAAGCATCAAAAATCATGATATAGAGAAAGCAAAGGGGAAAAAGTATCTTCATTTTTGAATAACTGAATAGTAATTGTTAAATTCAAAGAATATAATTCTGTTTTTTTCTCGTGTACAAAGGAAATTCTAAAATGAAAAAGAATTGGGGTGGGATTTTGTTTTGGTTTTCCCGAGTTAAAATCTGTTGACCAATTAATTGGACTTCGCACCCGTCAAAGGAAGATATTGTTTACTAATTTAAACCTAAATAAAAATAAAATAATTATAATATTTAAATTTACAAGTTATAATTACTTATGTCCTATGCACACTAGAAGCTTGTATTGTGCTATGAGCCAAGCCTTTGTTTAGTCGCATGCCTTTGTGTCATCCACTAACACCATCCCTAATACTTTTCTATAATATATATTTTTTACTTGATAAAATCTTAAAAATCTTTATTAAAGATGATAATTTTGCTTTTTAAGGTTTGGATTTTTTTGAGTTGGAAGTGTAGATTTGTCTTATTTATTTTCTATAATATATAATGACTTGTATAAATATAAGGAATAATAAATGCTCCTAGAATCTAAGGAATGATAATCAAATAACGAAATAATGTAGCAGTGACCAACTGATAGATCATATGATTATATATATATTTCAGGAAACAGTGGTCGTCGTCATATGAATCATATTATTTTACATGATTTAACTAAAATAATAATAATAATAATAATACTAATGAACATTAATACAAGGAATCATTACATTTTCCCGCCAAAATTATAATATTTTTCCCCTAAATTTTAAAATATTAATAACAGTGAGTTTGACTGTGAAAAATGTAATTAGACAAAGTGCATATTGCTAAGCAGTTTAGAGTCCATAAAATAAAAATAATTTCTACATAAGTTTCCTTAGAAAATTTTGATGAACTGACGTGAACTGCTACAAGTATCTAAAAACAATTCATGAATCATGCAAGCGATCCAAACAACCATTCTCCATTAACCAAGCATTCGTAAGGCCTACCGCCATACAATTTGTAGTGCATATATATATATGACATGTTTTCCATATGCACCTCTGAAAATCCAACCCGAATTTGTATTTTCTGCATTAATTAATTTGGTAACCAATACCAATATCGTCTCCAGCTGTGTTGTCGTTGAAAGTGCTATAGAGAAAGCTTTCCAAATACCTTAATCTTCAATTTTCATTGTTATGCAGATCATATATAAGATTTAGCTTTATCATCAGCTTTTGTTATGGGCTCATATTTTGTTAATCATTTTTATCCCCCTAATGTACAATTTCACCTCTGTTGTATGAAGATTACAATCATTAATAAAGGTTGATTCTCGTTAAAAAAAAAAAAAAAAAAAAATCTGTAAGATCTAAATTTCAAGTGATAAACTCATAATGATAGTTATGATCACCTAAATGAAGAATATAACAAAAATAAGCCCAAATCATCGTCATCTAACCCTCGAATTATCATAATTTAGCATCTTCCATATTTCGATAAGGAGCAAAATGGTTGGTTTTACCCAATACCCATTATGTAACCAGTAATTATAATGTTAACGTATAACGTTAAATAAATCGAAAAACGTAAAAGCCTTGGTCTGACAGAATTTTTTCAAATTCATCTTCTTGACACTTGTATGCATATCAATAATGTTTAATTGTTTTGCATCCTTGAATGTAAATTTTTTTTATCTTCATTCAGACTTAATGCTATGAAATTAGTTAAATGATACATATATATCTATATAGTTAAATGATTGTGAAAGTGAATGCTATGAAATTAGTATTCTATTTTCAACTTTAACCCTCTTTTAAAAAAAAATAGTAAATGTGAATGTATGAGAGAGAGGATATATAATTTATAATAGTGAATATCTTGGTGGAGAGAGAGGAAGGGAGAATCCAAAGAAAGGCTTTGGAGAGTTTCGATGGTGTAGTGAGAGGACTCGCTTCAAAAGTGCTCGTGTCGCCTCGAGATAACCATCTCTTCTACTTTTTACAATTCCTTTATAATATAGTAGTAACATAACTTAATCTCATTTTTGTTTGTATATTTTTGGTATTGTTTTGGACTTTTGAGTAATGAAAACAATTAATAGAGTTAATAGATATGGTTTGTCTTTTTATGAACATAATGTCCCAACATAGTTGTCATAGCTAAGACTCTTAGATATTTGCATTTACTATATTTGCATGATCCCCAAAGAATAACGTATTTGTTCTTTACTTGAGATTTCTGTGTTGTTTTAAGTTTTTTTTTTTTATGCTTGAAGTTCAATTTTATGGTGGGATTGTGTTTTGGGATCGACTTCACATCAAAAAAATGTCATCAATAATGTTAGATTGTAGAAAATTAACTTTGGTGGAATATTTACCATCTGTACAAAATCGTGAAAATGTGTTTCATAACTCAATATACAATTTTGCAACATACAAAAACATTTACGTTCATATGTATTGGCTAAAATATCTTTAGATTTTGAGTTAATGACTAAAAGATTAACGATTTCGGATATCAGCAACTTCATTTCCTTTCACATATGTTCTGTACGGTATAGATATTCATCATTCTAATTTCTAATTCAATCGATGATATATATTACGTAGCCATAATTGTCCAACGTTAGAGTACACTCAACCCATCAAATCCACTTCGAAAATGGGCTCACTTTTTATGACTTTATTCTATTTAATTTAAGCCCAATACCAGAGTTTGAGAAATTGAACACCTACACCTTTTTGTCTCGGAAGCTTGGTGGAAGCGCGATTCCAAAAAATATCAATTTGGAAACGTTTTGGAAGCTTCGCTTCCGTTTTTGAAGCTTCAAATAATTAGATTAAAATATATATATATGAAATTTTTTTTATGTATTTGTTTAACTAAAAAGTTAAAAATCCTATTTTAAAATAGGAATGTTCTTGTATTCTAATGTGTTTGATAGAGTTAAAGAAAATGAAGATGAAAATGATGTTTTAAATGTCTCCTTTTGAATTTTTTAGTATATTCTTTTTAATTATAATTTTACTTCATATGATATTTTTAAAAACAATCTCACTTTAATATAATTTGATATAA
>OVAF01000923.1:0-28715 GCA_900406245.1 Odontarrhena argentea
CGTCGACTTTGCGTCGCATATGGCCGACGCAACCTGGCGTTATTCTTGTAGTGATTAGTCTCTTGAAGATCATGTGTCTCGTGAAGTTCCTTTGCCACCTGATCCCAGTAGGGTACCCATTTTTGAATTTCGTCATCTTCCTCTCGTGCGTTATGGTAAACCGTTTCCAAGCAATCGACGGTATCCCGGTCGCTGCGACGTCCCATCGCACAACGAACATCCGTCCGCAATCCTTGGATAAATAGGGCGATCAAATCTTTCTCGTAAACAGGGTCGCGCAAGTATTCGAGGCTCTTTGTGAATTTCTCAATGTACCACTCAAGTGACTGTTCTTGCTGCTCAACTATAAATCCTCTCAATTCTTCCTCCAGCTCCTCCATTGAGAGTGGGTTCTTCCTCGGTCGTCCTGGCCTCCGTCGTACCGGCTGTTTGACTGAACGCGTCCGCATCGAATTTGCCATTGGAACTGATTTCCTTAAAACCGCTTTGTAGTGGTAACAGAAGACAGAGGGTAGTCCTCCGTAGCTGGACACTGAAAAAACAAAAAAACAACCAGTACTATTGAACTGGCCGTACAAGGTCACACCGTTGAGGAATTATATGATATGGATTTCTCACGGTTGAGAAATACCGTGAGGGTTCATCTTCTGGTCATAGGACATAATAATATTGTGGGGATTGCAAAGCATGACATGATGTACTGATATGTGCTTGAAATGTTTGAGAAAAACTAAGCGAAATTTGTTGAATAACATTTTTTTTTTACAAAAGAATAATAAAAAATCTTAGATCTAATTAAGAGTAAAGGATTTTGACACATAGGAAGGGTTTGGTTATTGAATGAAATATATTTTTCTGTTAGTTATTTTTGTTTATTCCAAAAAAATATTGTATTGAAAAAAACTAAAATGTGATTTTTGGACTTGGACTTTGTTTCAGCATAATAATGAAATACATGATTTGATCAAATATCCTAACTATTGTATTTGGATTAACACATGATTAGCTAGACTTAAAATATTATATTTATTAAATCCTTCTCCTTTGTAAAGATGAAGATAATAATAAATTGAATCAACATCTCAGATTAACCATTTCTCTATGTAACTCAGACAAATCTAATTCGATATTTCAAAAGATTTAGCAAGTGTTGTTAGAAAACTAAGATTTGTTATCCGCATGAAAGAAAAAGAGTAAGACATATATACCTTAGAACTGGGGCTTGGACGTGAGGACTGAACAAAGTTCGATGGTTGGTGGCGTGGAGGCTGTTGTGATAAGGTGTAAGTCTTTTCTTTAATATATTTGCATTAGGGTATGTGGTTCATTTCACCATCTAATTGTTTAATTTATTTATAGCCAATAAAAATGCATGTAAGGGATTTTGTCTTTATCTGGTAATGATCTGGTCTGTAATCTGTATAAACTCAATTACTTCAATTTAATTTTTGTTTCCTTTATTAAATCAAAACTAGTTAAAAAGCTAATACTTGTTAGGGAATTTATTTATTTTTAGTGTTATTCAAACGTACGTAGATGAATTCCTGCATACATGTATACCCGCAACATGTTATTCAAATTATTATTGTTATTATATTTTGTGATTATATTTTGTGAGAAACCAGAAAACAGTTGCATTGTTGTAATTGTGTAGACCATAATAACAATACATCTAAAACCTTATTCTAGCGATCTCAACATTACTTCAAGATTAGTAATTGCTAATTAATGACACGTTTAAATCAAGAAGAATGCCCTTTACCACTGTAATTCTGATTTTAAATTACATTTTGAATAACATAAACTTTATACATATACAATGTAAAATTTTATGATTTTATAAAAATTAGCAAAACAATCAATGTTATAAGAAAACAATGACGTATCTTGTCAGTATGGATTTTTTTTTTTTTTGTAAACTACCTTATTTGATAACTTGAGAATAAAAAGTATTAGAGTTGAATATTATGAATAATAGATAATGACAAAGGATAATAGTTGGTGAAAGAACCAGCAAACAGTAGATAAAGTAAATTCTACATATCTCACACTGATCACAATTTTCAAAGTTCGTATGCAGCTCACATATAGCCAAATGCCAAAACTTCGATCGTGATATCAAAATTTAACTCCAAAAACGGTCGTGGTTTACATACATTTTTTCTCAAGTTCACTACCATGATCATACTCTTAAGTAAGATTGAATTCTAGGTGAAAATAAATGATCCCTCGTTCCCACCAGTGAGAAATCCATATATAACATATATATGTTATAAAAAACCAACAATTTTATTATTTTCCCGGTCGGTAATTTAACCCGTATATCGGAAACCTCTTAATCATGTTGTTATATAAAAATGTTTTAATTTTCTAATGGCAGCTTGAGCTCTTCAATCGCACTTGTCGCGGTTTTAGACAGCTGAACGATATCTATATGAGATAGTTGCTGCGGTTCGACAATTAGGTAAGGTGGTTGTCCAACTGGGCTAGACTCGAACACATTCCTTGGTTCAGTTCCAAGCGAGATGTTGAAGATGATCAGAAGCAAATAAGTCCACCATGGTTGGTACGTTGACGATGTTCATGTTCTCGCTATACTTACGGGCATTGACAAGCTAAGATCGAATTTAATTTCACCCAACAAAAAAAAGTTAGTAAAACTTTTTAGAAGTCATATATAACACTACTGAAACACTCCAATTCATTTATATTCACGGTATTCACAACATGTCTATATCTATAATTTATATTATCTTTTTTAATCGAGGAATATCATTTTGTAATTTTTATTTTTAAAATTAAATGGAAATATGATGATTGTTCAAATAAACTCATAAAATATTAAAAATAAAGTATATATATATATATATATATTGTAAAAAAATATTGTATCCAATGATTACGATCGTTCTAAGGTATACGTTTTCCTGTCACAATATTTTGAGATTGCGATCGTATTCCTCTTCACCGAACGCATTGACCACCCCAAGGTAGACACCACACATTCTTCAAGATTTCCGACATTGCCTATTTCTTAAATCGAAGTTTTTCTTTTTCTCCTCGAAACAATATGTAGATCTCAAAATCTCAGAAACCTTGAAGAGTTTCTTGTCTCAAAATTTTGAGATCTATTTTGAGATCTACTAACACACTGCTTCGTGGAGAACATAAAAAACTTCGATCTAAGAACGAGGCAATGTCAGAAACCTTGAAGAATGTATGTGTGTTGTCCACCTTGTGGTGGTCCTGCGTTCGGTGAAGAGGAATGCGATTGCAATATCATAATCTTGCGATAGAAAAAAACGCATATCTCAGAGCGGTAGTAATCATTGGATATAATTTTTTATATACAATAGATATACTTTATTGTTTAAAAATTTATGAGTTTATTTGACCAACCATCATATTTCCAATTAACTTTAACAACAAAAATTACAAAATGATATATTCATCGATTTAAAAAGATAGTATATATTATAGATATAAACAAGTTGTGAATTCCGTGAATATCAAATGAATTGGAGTTTTTCACTTGTGTTAAATATGATTCTAAGAATTTTTATTAACCATTTTTGTTTGGGTGAAATTAAGTTTGACCTTAGCTTGTCAATGCTGGTAAATATAGTGAGGCCATGAACAACGTCGACCTACCAACCATAGTTGACTCATTTACTGCTGCTCATATTCAACACCTCGCTCGGAACTGATCCAAGGAATGTCTTCGAGTCTAGCCCAAATGGACTACCACCTTACCCAACCGTCAAACCGCAACCACTATCTCAAACGGATATAGTTCAGCTGTCTAAAACCGCGACAAGTGCGATTGAAGAGCTCAAGCTGCCATTTACATTCTATATAACAACATGATTTAGACGTTTCCGATGGGTTATATTACTGATCGGGAGATGGATAAGAAAAAGATGGATAAGAAAAGAGTCTTGAATGAATTACAAAATGAAGAGAAGTTAGAGAAAATGTGGAGAGAAACACTCATTTGTAAGGTTTGGGTGTGGGGAAGTTGGAGCCAAGACATCAAGCATTTGTGGAATTATATGATATGAATTTTTCTCATGGTTAAGAGACCGAGAGGGTTCATCTTTAGATCATATGAGACAATAGCATTGTGGAGATTGCAAAGGATGAAAGGAAGTATTGATATGTATTTGAAATGTATTTCTTGAGAAGAAAGTGTTCACTGGAAAAAGTTGAATTTTTAATGTAAAAGTGGTATTGTGTTTGTATATATTGTATACGATGTAATTACTCTGTAATTGATAGCGTGAGTGTAGTGTTAAATTTATTTATCGTACTGAAACACAAAAGTTGAGGGTATTTTGAAAAATACAAATACCAAAAAAAGTATATTCCTTTAGTCACCGCCAATTTATTAAAAAACTGAATGTATAATTTGTAATACAAAAATAAAACTAAAGTATTACAATTGTTATTTGATCGAAAACGTATCTAATTTTTTTTTAAAGAACAACAACAATAACATCATTCAAAAATATGAAGATATGTAATACTTGATTTTTAAAAAAAAATTGAACTAAAAGTAATAATAGGAGAGACGTCTATTGTTTTGCTTCACTCTCATAACAGAAGAAAAATAGTTTTAAAATAAATAATATTAGTTGTTCAAAAAAACTGATAAAAGACATATGACAACTTCTCAAAAAAATATTCTTTAGAAGAAACCTTCTTTCTTTTTTTTGTCGATTCTTTAGAAGAAACCTTAGAATATGAAATAAGATATCATATTTGATACACTCTTTGTATAATATTAATAAAGTGTTAAAAGAGATTAACCTATGCATAAAAGAATATAATAAAATATTAATAAGAAAACCAAAATTGCCTAATACATATAATAGTTTTTCGAGTTGAACCGTCTTATAAATATTTTTATTTTTCTGATTTTTAAGATAAAAAAGCACTAAATAATTTCATGTTTTAATTTTTTTTTAATGATTTTATGTATGTTTTATATATATATATATATATATATATGTTTGTTTTTTTATATGAACAGATCGAAAATCTAGAAATATCCACAAATATTCATATCTATGTAACTGGGACAAATCTAACAATAGATTTAACAAGATTTATTTAGTGTTTTTTCTAATGATCTTTTGTATGTTTTATATATATGTTTGTTTTTTATATTAACAGATCCAAAATCTAGAAATTATCCAAAAATATTCAGATCTATGTAACTGGAACAAATCTAATAATAGATTTAACAAGATTTATTTAGTGTTTTTTCTAATGATTTTTTGTATGTTTTATATATATATTTTTGTTTTTTATATGAACATATCGAAAATCTAGAAATATCCACAAATATTCAGATCTATGTAACTGGGACAAATCTAACAATAAATTATTATTTTTTTCGGATCCAACAATAGATTTAAAAAGATTTGTTAAACACTCCAATAGATCTAACAATTCAACACTTCAAGAGATCTAACAAGATTTGTAAGAAAGCTAAGATAGAGATCTAACATGTATAATAGTTTTAATTATTGTCCACAAGAAAATAAAAGGAGTTGATGACATACCTTGGAGATGAGGCTTGGAGGAGGATTGAGCAAGAGGGTTGGTGGCGGCGGCTCCTGTGGAAAAGGATTGTTACTCTCTTGTTTAATTTATGTATTAGGGTATTTGTTTGATGTAATTATCAGATTTGGTATATTTATCAACCAATGAAAATGCTGGAATATTATTCTGTCTTTATCTATATAATTATCTAGTAATTATCAATTGTATGTTTTTATTCTAGACTGTAAACATGTTCGATTACTTCAAGTAATTTCTTCTTTGAATAAATCAGAACCAGTTAAAAAAAAAAAAAACTATAACTTGTCCGGAAAATAATTTATTTTTAGTATTCTTTAGACTAGATGAATACCCGCGTAAATGTATGCCCGTAATTCAAATTATTATTATTATTATTATCATTGTATTTCTGATTATATTTAGTCATATATCTTGAATTGGAAATATAATTACATTGTTGCGACGTAATAACATTACATATATAAAAATTTATTACGTATATTTTGGTCATTTTTAATCTTGTATAGTTGACTTGGCTTGATAATTAAATTGTTATATTACCACTTAAAATAATATATTTACTTAACTTGATCGATTAAACTAAGAATATAATAAAGTATTAGGAGTAAAACTTTATTAGAAAAATTATCGTATAAATTCGGTTATTCTATTTTCCTTTTTTATCATATTTATCATATAGTGCATATTTTCTCATGTAATAGTTCATATTTCGGAAATTTTATGTAATAATTATGATTTCCGATTTGACATCAATCAAATAAGTAGGGGGAGAAACGATTTTCCATGTCTTATTTGAATGGTCACATGCATGCACAACAACTCCGAAACAAATTATGATAACGAACAATATTTTTATTTTTTATATGTATAATGATAGTCAAAAACGTATGTATGTTGTAGTATTCCTAATACTAGTCAAAGTAGGAGTGTCTGAAGTCACCGACCTAACAAGTTTCATAAATAGTGTGAGATGTTTTATTCATGATCTCACTTTGAACAAATCATCCAAGCCACAAGCCCTAATCTTCACATAATGATGCTCTTCAAAGATGATGTCTCTAAAGTTATTCTCGGCAACTTGATCTTCAGTTTCCATAGGAAACCACTGCCTGAATATGTGATCCAACGTGTGGCTCGTATGATCCTACAAGAACTCGAGGCTCTTCACTCAGAAGGCAACGTTCACTGCAACATAAATCCAGCCAAGATACTCCTCTTCCCTTCCAATACTCCCGGAGAGCCGTTCGATCTCAAGCTTCCTGCCCCTCACAGTGGCTCCATTCTTCTTGACAATGCTGAGTACATGTCACCAGAGTCTATTGAAACACAGGGATGGATCGATTCAGCTCTTGATATATATTCTCTAGGGTGTGTGGTTTGTGAGATGTTTGGAGGTTTTCCTCATCAGCCGAAAGGATTTGGAGATTACGAGTGGTACTTGTTTAATGACATCTCTCCGGTAGCTCAAGATTTCTTGAACCGGTGCGATGGACTACATCCAAAGCAAACTCTTTGGTTACAGAAAAGGTCAGATCGTGTTAGGGCCACAGCGGCTGAGCTCTTGAACCACCCTTTTATTACACAAAAGCTCAGTACTCTTCCATCGCCAACCACAAGTCAATAAGAAGATTGCCCGTCTGGTGACATCAATCTACGTATCGCAGAGAAGACTTATTATTTAGGTTCTTTATTAGTCATATATAGGTTTTGGTTGAGTTTGTGTCTTGACTTGTTTCACAAGCAAGACTAATTAAGTCAAGTTGTACTTCTCAATTTTACCTAGGTTCTACTAAGTTTCAGGCACGTCTTTGAGTTTGGTACGTTTTTCGTAATATCTTCATCTTTTTAACGAAGATTATTTTCAGATTTAATGTGTATAATATTCATCTCAATTATCCAATCGTGTTATATTACTTAATTACATATCTTAGGTTAACTTTCTTACAAGTTTATTTTTTTCAATCAACTTGTTGATGAGTAATCGGAAATATTATTGCCTCGAAAATTCGAGAGAGAGTGTGGAAGAGTACTTGCCACCACCTGGCACACCCTTCAGTACTTGAGCCTTGAGGAGGCACCAATGTCTCTACGCGAGGAAACAACACTTTTGATGAGTTTGTGGATACATGGAATTGCTTATTAATCTCTGAACTCTTACTTTAATACTTTAATGTAGTGGCAAAAACCATATCTACTGAACTAATGCTTATAAAGAATGATTTTTTTAATTAGCATTTCCATAATTTACTAATTAGAAACGTATAAATGGTTATCCGTTCGTGAGCAAAACTTAAACCCTAACCTCCTAAAATATAAACACTTAAACTCAAATATTTATGTATAAACACTAAACCCAATCCTACAAAGTTTCAACCATAAAATCTTAAATTAATTCTAAATAAAAAATGTGGTTATATGTGATTAATAAAAGTAGGCATGCGTATGTGATTATGAGTATATAAATATGGATATTTATAAAAGATTTTCTGTTAACAAGACGTTATAAAGTTTCTAAGTGATACCAGTAGTTTAAAAAAGAATTCATGAAATTTTATTAAAAGAGAGCATTAATTCTTTTTGCTATAAGATCAATAGACTGACTATGCATTTTTTTCACATATATATTAAACGGTCATAACTCATAATAACAAATCGAATCACAATCTCAAATTGACCATTAATTACTCTCTCCCTAGAATCTATATATGTCTGCAATTTGTTATTTAATGTATTATTTGCTCCAAAAAAAAAAGTATTATTATTATTAATTATTTTTATTTTTATTTAGTCATACACTATTTTTTTTTTTGTCCAGTAGTCTGTCATATACTATACTGAATCCGAAACAATTGCATTGCCATGACTTTATTAGAAAGAAAGATCGTATAAATTTAGTTATTCTGTTTTATCGTCTTTATTGTATATATAGCGCATATTTTATTCATGTAATATTTTGAATTCTGGAAATTGTATGCAATAACTTTGTGATTCCAATTTGAAATCAATCAAATAGGTTTGTCGAAAAGGCAAAAAAAGTGGTACCCATAATTTTGTTTATTCTTAAGCGTTTTATTGTTTCATGAATAGAAGCAAGGCTAATGGCTAGCCTTGATTCTCTGATTTCAGATTCATACAATCTGTTTCACAAAATTAATTCTTAATTCATGCTTAGGTAGGACTAGCCCAATTCACACACCCAAACTAAAATAAATAAAAAAATAAGAAGAAAATAAAAGCCCAAGCCCATTATATTTGGAAGCCCTCAGTAGTAACAAGTCTCTCGCCGAGAAACCAGAGTAACAACCAACCCTAGCAGAAACACAGTAGCTCATTGTGCCGCAAAGATGGTATCAACGTCTTCTATTTTCTTAGATTTACAATTTGATTACGAGATTTGAGTGTTTTATAATCTGAATTTTGTTGTGTGCTTTCAGACATTCAAGCGTAGGAATGGTGGGAGGAACAAGCACAATCGTGGTCATGTCAATCCAATCAGATGCTCCAACTGTGGAAAATGCTGTCCCAAGGTAACTACATAAGCTAACTTCTCTATTGGGTTTATGTAATAAGAGTATAAGACAAGGCTTTGATCTGATTCTTATTTGAAATTGTTTTGGATTAGGACAAGGCCATTAAGAGGTTCATTGTGAGGAACATTGTGGAGCAAGCTGCTATTAGAGATGTTCAAGAAGCTAGCGTCTACGATGGTATCATTTCGATTAGTCTCTTTTTCTCTTTGTTATTGTAAAGTTTGGATTTTTATCAAATGTTTCTGGAGTTTTATGATTACTTGGTTTGGGAATTTGTGAGGATGTGCAATTGTATTGAGTGTTTTTTTTAATGGATTTGTAGGGTACACATTACCGAAGCTATATTCAAAGCTGCAATACTGTATCTCTTGTGCTATCCACTCTCATGTTGTTAGAGTCCGATCCCGCACCAACCGTAGGGTTCGTACTCCTCCTCCACGCTTTGTCAGGCGCAAGGTAATTTCTCTCACTCATTTCTACGAGATGCAAGTTTCGTTGTACGAGTTCTCTTTTTGGTTACACTTAAGATTAGAAAGGTTTGTTGGTCTAGTCATGTGATGGGACTTGTTTCTTGATTTAAAGAAAGTTTGAAGTAAAAATTCAAAGTAAAGTATAGTTCAGGAACCCAAAATTTGAAGATGTGAGTTTGAGTATCTTTAGATTCTTGCTACTTATGAATCTAGTATAGTTGTTTCAGAATAGTCTTTAAGGCTTCAATAAGTAACCATGCCATCACTGAATCCTTAACAAACCTGCTTTTAATGAGACTACTCCATAATATCTTAGTTGTTTGAATGATTTGCTCACTGTATGGTTTTCAACATTTAATGATCAGGAGGATGCTCCCAAGCCTGGACAACCAGGACAGGCCCCTCGTCCTGCTGGACCTGGAGCTGGCACTGCACCTCGTGTCTGAAGCCTTCGTATTTTAGTTTCAATTTAGTTTACCTTGTGTTTGGTTCGGATTATATTTACCATGTGAATCTCAAATGTGGTTTACTAGCTGTTTCGACTTTGTTGGATTCAAAACCTGTTTTCTTTTGCAATCGACAACCTTCAAATCCAAAACATAATACAGTGTCTGTGATTCCACACTAAAGTGTGATTGTTTTAAGAGATGACTAAAAGTGGAAGAGAAATTTCAGACTTTAGGACTCATGAGTCAATTGTGAATATCAGAACCTGTTAAAAAAAAAAGGGATAAAGTTGAACGATGGGTGTACGTTGTGGCCTAAGTTACATCATTTCAGGATACATGTATTTTTTCGAATGCATACATGTTTAGTGTAATGATGAATATGTATAGAGCAAGGGACACAAACACCCAAAAGATTTTCCTCGTTACAAAATTTCACTATTGCAGAGCCAAGACAGTTCTCATAACCTAATTTTTGCGAACACAACAAAAAATGCATATATAAAGACAACTCTGATTGCGAAATGGTAGGTTTCATACTACAAGATGAATCGATCAAACTGTAACAATCTTGATGAATATTGGAAGGCTTTCTCTAAATCAGTTCATTTGTCCAAACTTCCACATTGAGACGAGAGAAAACCAAAAACTTGCCTTAGATTTCCTCTAGATGGTCTGGCATTCACAGCGTATTTGCACACAAATATAAGCGTCCGCCTCATTTCTCCTTTTGTTATACTCTTCGCTTCAAAGGATCTTCCACCATCAAATTCCCCTGCAAATGATTCAAATTTCACAGCATCATGAGTACAAAGTATTAACCAATAGATTCAAGTGTTTTTAAATTTCTCTTTTTCGAAGTTTAAGACAACATTATGGTTTCGTCTGCTATTGTGAAAGTGAAACCGAAAAAGGTTCAAAATGCAATACCTTCTTCATTGAATAACGATATCAAAATGGCCAAACAAACACACACACTGATATCTTCCCCTACCATCACAATAACAATATAGATTAGACCAACATAAAAGGTATAGCCTACGATCTTTGTTTCAAAATTTACAATGCGCAACAAAAGAAATACAAACTTACCATCTTGACAACAAACTAAAAGCTTCTTCCCCAAACTCATTTTTTGCTTAGCAAAATTAACCGCTGCAGGAAGATTTCTTAATATGGAAAATCTATCAAATTTTGAATCCTGGAAAAACATAAACTTTTTAATGAATACTTGTTTGAGGAAAAAACTGTGTAACATGCAAGATTATGGATTTTTTTATACCTTCATTGGTAGATGCAAATGCTCTTCAAGATCTGATAGAGGGACCGAAATGGGATTTTGATCGCAGTTTAATATGCAGTCAATAGATGTCGCCTTACCAGCTGCATCAGAACAAAGATAAGAAAATATGTGAGGCTGAAGATATAAAGCTTATACGCAATGTAAAAAGGAAGATAACATATTTGTAGTATTATCAGAAACTGGTATTATTCAATCTGATTATTTAAGCAATGAAATCTCAATTTGGAGAACAACTCGTGTATAAGGAAGTTAATAGCCAAATGAGTAATACTATCAGGAACTAAACTTACCGACTTGTGATCCTCCAACAGCAAGATTCGTTGATGCCAGCCAAGATACTAAGCTTTCTTTATCAACATTCATCACCCCAACCTCAGGTTTTGGTACACTAAGAGATACCATTTCATCCGTCTTAGAGCGATTGATGACTCCACCACTGGATTTTGAGCCTTTGATGACAACCTGAGGAGCTTCCTGACCTCTCTGAGCTCGATACACTCTATCATTTTCAACAAGCTCTGCAACTTTCTGGTTACAGCACTCAGGTCCCGAGTCAATAAGATCGTCAACATGTGTCCAGAAAACATTCGGAGATAAACCTCTAGCCCAACTCTCTTCATCATCACCAGCTCCTGGAATATAATTCCAGCTAAACTCTGAATTGGTTCTGTTCTGAATATCACCAGAAGCAGAAGCTGAGACAAGGATGAGAGGGGTGAAATCCCATGAATCATGCTCAGGTACTTCATTCAACCAGAAGACGGTCTTCTGCGAAACCCAAAGAGGACGTAAAGGCTTTCTCAAACGAGAAGCTAGAGAAGCTATATCAGCTCCACTCTCATCTAATTGTCTTGTCCACTCCTCCAACTTAGCTTCAATAGAGGCCTTCTCAGTATTTGAAACCCAAAGTGGAAGATGTAAACTACAATCCCATTTATCCAACAACTGCTTTATGCTATCAACATCATGATCACCACTAGTCAAAACCTATTCATATACAATGAAGAACATACTGTAAATACTTAAACATTAAACTGATATTTCTAGTAATCTCTACTAATGCAGACCATAGACCATCGTAACTCACAGCATCACTAGTGTTACACAATCTCTTCAAATGATTAAATATCGAACGGTTCAATACGCAAGACCAAATGGGTATTGTTTTCGACATGCTATCCGGAAACCGCTTTCCTTTCCGAGTAGAATCAATAATGATACAACCTCCTTTTTCTCCTATTCATCCAAAACAAGTATCCTCTTCAAGCAGCAATCACAACCACAACAATCAAAATATGCATAAAGATACAATTATTATGCTAAAGATGTCCTCAACAAGAATGTAACACATATACACGATCATAATTCATAATCTCCATACCAAAGCTAAGTTAAAAAAAACTAAGCTTTCCCACTAAAGATCCAATTTTTTACCGGCGAGAAGAGCAAGATGGAGATTGAGTCTTGAAGTGTTGAAAGACAAATTGTTTGTATGACCATCAGTGGATTTGAAGTAGCAAGTGGCATCGAATATAGACGAGTACCAGAGACCACAACGAAGATTCGCAATGAGAGGAAGTTTCGGCCATAGCTTCGAGATCTCGTCGACAAAGATTGAGTCTTGGTAAATTGATCTAAGAGCATTGTAGAGACTGTTGTCTCTTCTCTTTATGCTTCTCGCAGCTCTGTATATACTATCTCTGGTGGTCCTCATCGGTTCTTCATCGTTTTCCGACATTGATTGTTATTACACCCAAGAAAAAACTCTGCTTTTCCTAGAAAATTTACAAAAATTTAAGAAGATTTTGATTTTGATTTTGAAGTTAGGTTTTGAGAGAAAGAAGATTAAGAAGAAGAAAATTGCACGAGAAAACGGCGCAGCCAAATGATGAAACAGAGGAGGGGATACCAAAACAGTAATGTTTCTGGTTTAAATTTTAGAAGTCGGTTTATAGATAAATTCCGATTTGATTTTT
The DNA here is from genome assembly GCA_900406245.1 of Odontarrhena argentea. NCBI lineage: Eukaryota > Viridiplantae > Streptophyta > Magnoliopsida > Brassicales > Brassicaceae > Odontarrhena > Odontarrhena argentea. The sequence goes on from OVAF01000923.1 coordinate 13,312, forward strand.
CGGTTATATATGATTTGCTTTGAAAGCTCTACCCGCACTACAATTTTTTGGATAAACCGTGGAGCCAGCCGTTGATGATACCACATTTAATGCGTAAATCACTCCTCCCAAGTGGACTCGAACTAATGACCTTGAGTATTTCTCAAGTACCACTAGACCAAGAGCCACTTGGTCCCACACTACAATTTAATTATAACATTATGTGTATATATTTGTATTACTCACAAATTCTTATATTATATGTAAATATATAACAACAAAAATATCCACCATATATATAGCGTATAAACAATCATATATATGGTTATACGCTATATGGTATTAACCGTACGTATAGTATATACAATATTTTAGAACATTGATAGATGAATATTATTCGATTTAAGGAGTAGTGAGTTTCGGTCTCATGATCAAGTGATTCATTATATAAATTTTTTTTTATATGTATAACTAGGTTTGGATTCAAATTCTAAAATTTCAATTGGATTTGAAAAGGAAAAGAAGATTACTTTCTCACATTCATGACCAAAACCAAATGGAAAACTATTAAATTATTTTCTCCTGGCCAAAACTGAAATGAAGTATTTGTACGTAATTGTACATATAATTTGTGTTAAAAGGCTAAGACATTCAGTTTAAATAAATCAAATAAAAACGCTAATGTTCATCAAAGCTAATCCAACCAAAAAAAGGAAAGCAAGCAATGATTACAATCTTTTAGTATAAAGTTTATAAACTAATTACTTTATAACTTCTAGGAATTATACACGTTTTTTCTCTCTCTTTTTTTAATACAAGATGCATATAAACTCCAACAAATTGTTCCCTCGGCAAAATAAAGGAAACGAAATATTTCCTTTTCTATGTGTTATAAGAGATCAGTCGCCGACCAAAAAAAAATAGAGAATTTTAAATCTACCACCTTTCTCATAGACATTTTCAAATGTACCATTAAGAAAGGGACATTTTTAAATGTACCATTTTTTCACATTTTTGTTTATAGACTTTTAGGGTTTAGGAGGTAGATTTTAGGATTTAAAAACCCTAAAACCAACACCCTAAACCCAAAAAACATGTTTCACCCCTCACAAACCCTAATCCCCTAAAAACTAAACCCTAAAATCTAAATTTTTATAGTTATTACATACAATATCCTAATTTTATAAAATTTTAACTCTAAAACCTAAACCCTAAGTTAATTTGAAACCTTATAATTTTTCTAAACCCTAAACCCTAGAGCTCTAAACCCTAACAAATAATTTTAATTGTATGGATTTTTTTACAAAATAAAAAGTGGTACATTTGAAAAAAAACTGGAGGGTGGTAATTTAAAAAGTGGTATGTGGAAGGTGGTATTTTTGATAATTTCTCCAAAAAAAATAAAGAGATAAGCGAGGTTACTTATCAGCAAGGTCGGTCCGTAATATTTTGTGGCCTAAAGCATATTTAAAATGTGTGGCTTTTTTGTATTAGATAATAAATTAATATAAATAAATTTTAATAAACAAGATAAACAATAAATAAAAATATATCTATATGACTATTACTCGTATGAAAAAATTACTATATCGTGTGAAAATGAAATAATTAACTATTACTCGTATGAAAAACATACTATATATTTCGTAAACATTAGCGACGGTAGTGTGTATATGTTTGTGTAGTCATTTTTTTTTACGGTGTTAAGGTTTTGAATTCTAATTTTCATCTAGAATTTGAATGTTTTTCATATTGTTTTTATTAGAAATTACATGAGTTAAAATTATTATTATTTTGGTAAAAAGAAAAATCCTATTTTTCCATCGAGAATTTCAATGATTTTAATCCTTTTTTTATTAGAAATCACATGAATTAAAATTATTATTATTTTGGTAAAAAGAAAAAACTTATTTTTATAAAATTTTGTTGCGAAGGGAAAAAAAATCATAAAAAGAGAGGAAAGAAAATGATGACATGAATAGAAGGAAACAAAAGCTATTAATAAAATGGAATATATGAAAAAACTAAGCTGTTGAAAAAGAAACAAATGATATAAAAAGAGAGGGGGGAAAAAGGATAGCCAGGATCCAAGAGAATTCGAACAAGGGAGTAAATGTCTGCATAGTTTACTACTTTACCACTGGACCAAAGTAAATTTAGATGTAACTTAGCCCTCAAATTTAATTTATAGTTTGTGGCCGGGCCGGGCCTGCTTATCAGGTTTCCTAATTACAAACGAATTAGTAAGCGAAAATATAGGGACTAGTACTTGAGATAATTTCCTTTTTCTGATTTCTTATATATACTCAGAGAGTAGTCAGGTTATTTACCAAAAACAAAGAGTAAGTTGTTACGAACATAGCTATAGATTATGATGATGATGATGCGAGAAGCTTGGAACGTAGACGAAACTTCAATGAAACATGTCCGTGTTCTTGGCCAAGGAACTTACGGCTCCGTCTCTCTCGAAGACCATACTTTCTATGGACTCTGCGCCAAGAAGACATCTCAAATCAAACACAAGGAGTATCTCGATAAAGAGCTGAGGATCATGCGCCGTTTTCGCAATTATTCACGCATCGTTCAAGCCTCAAGCGACCGCGTTCACCTAGAGTCTCAAGAATGTTACATCCTCATGGAGTATGCTTCCGAAGGCACTCTTGACAAGATCATCTCCAGTTACCCTACCAAATCACTGCCTGAGCATCTGATCCGGCGCGCAGCTCGTATGATCCTACAAGGACTCCAGGCTCTTCATTCGAACGGTTATGTTCACTGTGACATAAAACCATCCAACGTTCTAGCTTTCCCTTCGGTTATTGATACAGGGCCATGGGATCTTAGGCTATCTGATTTCGGTTCAGCTAAAGAACCTAACGAGGATCCTTACCTTCTCTCTGGAGGCACGGATGCTTACATGTCACCGGAGGTTTTTGAAAAAAGACCGTACAATGTGATTGATCAGGCTTATGATATATGGTCTCTAGGGTGTGTTGTTTACCAGATGTATGGAGCTAAACCCGTCAAGGAGGATTCTGAACTAATGTACGATTGGAGCTTGGATGAAGATCAAGTACTCTCTCCCTTAGCTCATGACTTTTTGAAGTTGTGCCATGGACCGCATCCGATGCACAATCCCAACATGCTTTATAATAGTAAAATATCTCCGACAAGGGCCACCGCTACTGAGCTCTTGAAACATCCGTTCGTTATACAGACACTCATTGTTCCATCACCAACCATACCAACAATCGCTGCTCCACCGCCAATGACAAGAAGACAGCAAGAAGAATTGCCAAAACTACCAGATTTCCTCTGCTGAGTTCGACTCAAAGATCTTTGCAAGGGCTCCTTGTGTCATAAGGAACGATGTGGAAAATATTGTACAAGACAAGGAGCAGAGCTGAAGATGATTCCAAGACCAGAAGATTTGATTGCAGTTTAGTTTTTTATGAGTTTAGGGTATCTATGTTTTAGATGAGTTTGTGTCTTGGCTTGCTACACAAGTAAAACAAAACTATGAAATCTGTTTCTTCTTGTTAGTTTTCATAGTTGTCTTCATTAGTTTTCACATCCAAACAGTCTTTCATGTTTTTACTTGTGAGTTTTCATGTTAGTCTAAGAATGTGCCTGAAACAGTATTAGTTTTCACTTTATGCAAGTCTCAGTTTGGATGTGCTTACTTCATGCATGTTTTATGAGAGCATTCTAGTTATGGTATATATATACCAAAGTTCAACTTTATTAAATCTATTAGTCCTTCCTTTTTTACGGCCGAGTATATTTCTGTTCTATGTTTAGAAGTTTGTGTGTTTTGGCGATAAGAAATTAGGTATGTCTGTAGTGTCTGTACATATGGCTTTGAGATGAGTATTTGTTATTCGCATTGTCCTAGATCATCATTGGATTAAGATTAATGTATCTAATCTGCTACAAATTCATTCAAGTAGTCAGTGAATATTTAATTCGGACAATCAATGGTTTGTATCAAGTAAAATACCAAGACAATTAAAACCCTAATTTTCCTCAAGACAAAAACATATATCCTATAATAAAAAGAAAACTAACTTCGTCACACAAAAAAATAATAGAAAACTAACTTTTGTTATATTAATACTAATTTAATATAAATTCATGTAAAGTACAATTATCTAAACTAATTTCCCAATTGGAAAAGGACTACTAGAGAGTCCACCGACTACAAAAAAAGTGGTTATATAACATAAATCAAGAGCCCTAAAGAGCCACGCAGATTTAGGAGAGTAAATATAAAATCACCATGGATACTATTAGGTACGAAGAACCTTTGTCTGTGGAGGAAACTTCATTAAAGGCAGTCCATGATCTTGGCCAAGGAACTAACAGTTCCGTCTCTCTCAAGCTTCATCCTCGCTTACGCTATTACGCCAAGAAGACATCTCCAATGCATCTCAAGGAGAATCTCAAGAAAGAGCTGAGAATCATGCTTCAATTCCGCAATCATCCTCGCATTGTTCAAGCCTTAAGCGATCGTATTCACTTAGGTATGCTTCTCAAAGATTGTTACATCTATATGGAATATGCATCCGAAGGTACTCTACGCGATTTTTGTGGGGAAAGATTGCCTGAGAATGTGATTGGACGCACCACTCGTATGATTCTACAAGGGCTCGAAGCTCTACATTCCTGCGGTTATGTTCATCGCGACCTAAAGCCATCTAATGTTTTTCTACTCCCTTCCAAGGCTATTGGAGAGCCGTGGGATGTCAAGATTGGTGATTTCTGTTTATCTAAGGAGCCTAATAATCCGGATTCTCGCTCGTTGTACCCTGGTACGAAGCAGTACATGGCACCAGACAAAGTGATCGGACCGGCTTTTGATATATGGTCACTAGGATGTGTGGTTTATGAGATGTTTGGAGGTAAGCCAATGAGAATAGGAGAGTCTTACGCGTGGAGGCTGTACCAAGATATCTCTCCCGTGGCTATAGATTTCTTGAGGCGGTGCCATGCTTGGGATCCGTTAAGTAGAGGCTCTGCGACTGAACTCTTAAAACATCCTTTTATAAAACAGAGAGTCTCTGTTCTACATCCAAAATATTATATTCCCACTCGTTTCCCTAAAACACAACAAGACTTGAACCATGTTTTCATACAGAGTCAACTAGCTTTTATTGACAATGTCGATTGGTCCTGCCAGAACACGAAGCTGTGAAGATGATTATAAGAGTGATCTTTAGGTTTGCTGTTTGTTTTTTTTCTTGATGTGCAAGAAAAATTTTAAGTCTCTTGTTTTTTATTCACCTGATGTTGATATGAAAGATGTTAATAAAACAGGAATAAGTCATTTACCTCTAATGCGTATATATGATGAAACAGTTCTTATTCAAGGAGACAATATCTTATCAGTATACTAAAACGTTAGATTAGATATGATCCCAACCCTGTTTTTGTGTTTCAATGATTTCAAATTTTCTTATATCAATGAAAAGCTAGAGAAACCATAACTTTCTCAATAAATAGGTGGGAAAAGATTGTTCTTCTTAATCATAACTTCATGGAGATTACAATATGTCAATATGCATATCACAATCCCAACACCATTTGAAGAGGCAGTATTACCAGAATCTCTCTTCTTCTTACTGTCTTTAACCTTAGATGTGGCGGTTTTACTTGAGTCTCTCCTTTCTAAGTCTTTCTAGTTCCAACACCATTTGCCAGTGCTCTAGTGTAAGTGTAGTCTCACCAAAACTCACAGACATCATGCGAGCCATTGTCAACAGTCTGCAGAACCCGAAAACAAAACAAATAATGAAAACTTGCGCACCACTCTATGAGATCTTGAATCACTAATGAAGGCTTTAGTACCTGCTCAAGTCTTGGCTGCCTAAACTACGATCTGTTTGCCTTGCTGCAACCAAATCATTTTCCACTACCTGCAACCAAGTTTTGTAGAAAAGGGTGAGTTGAAAACTCATAACAATGGGTTTCTTTAGAAACACAAGATTAAAACATTATTGCCATATACCTGTTGCAACTCTTGTCCAATGGAGTGAGATAACGATTTGCAAGTAGCTAAGTAGCACCTCCAAGCTTCTGCTGTTTCGGGTGTGATAACTTCCAGTGTATTCAATTGGGAAGGTTGAAACGGTAAAACAAGATCAGCAGGCATTATGTTCGATTTCCCCTCTGAGAAGATGAGCATTTGAACATCAGTGGTCATTTCCATTTTATAATAATGGAAGTCATACTCCACCTGAAATTAGCAGCAGATTCCATTATTCGTATTCGAATCTGATTAAAGTGATAGATAATGATGGTTTTTTTTTACCTTTTGACATTCCAAGAGGGTTTTAAGCAGCGTCGCATTCTCAACTCCAACAGAGTTTAAGGTTCCTGGTTGCAACTCCGTTTCGTCTAGTATCAAGTGTGTACCATCAGCAATTTGTAGAACTCCAGGCACCAATCTGGGTCATAAATAACAAGTACTTGTTAAAATCTCACGAGGAAAGATTAATATAAAGGATTTGTTGAGATCGTAAAGATGGATTCTTACCGGTTGATTTGATAGTCTTTCTTGGGGCTCAGGGAGGCGGTGTTCAGATACTCAATAGTAACTGGTATAGACTGTGTGAATGGTAGGAGGCTTTTGAGGGCTTCTCTGAGCTGAGTACCGAAGATAGACATGCTTTCTTTGTTAAGGTGTGTGAGATTAAGTGAAAGCTTCCCGACAGCAACATTATCTACTCTTCCATGCACCTATGATGGAAAATAACATGTGAAGGGACAGAGAAACAGCAGAGAAGAAAGAACAAGTGATTTTCATTTTTTACTAATTACCTTAGACAAGAGATGCAATAAGAGGAGCTGTGCTGCAATGTGATCATTCCCAAGTAGACCAGTAAGGTACTTCATCAAACTCTCTCTCATCTCTTTGAATATTTGGGGAGATTTAGGCTGCCAGATAAAAAAGGGAGATTGTTAAATCAATGCGAGACTGAGAAAAGGTATGAGAACTATAATATCTTGACTGATGGTACATGCCTCTGTTAATAAGGAAGAACCACGGAGGAAATGTTGTGTTTCAAGCTTCCTGTGCATTAAACAATGGAGGCGTGGAACCTTCCCAGAGGGCATCTGAACAGATTCAGCTTCAGAAAGATCTTCAGCGTTTCCATCAACTGAATCCGTATCCATCATAACATTTGGATCATAACTCAACACTCCAAGGAATTCAACCACATCATTTAGCTTCAATTCTGACTCTGGAGAATCATATATCTGTGTGGCAGCATATGAATTTTGTCAACAAACTTTGCTAAGGTATATTCATTTAAAAGGATAATGGAATGAAGAAAACAAACCAAATACATACCTTCACAAGACAAGGTAGAGAATCTTTACTTTTAGCAGGTGGAATACAAGAACTTTGTGGAGTACCATCAGTCCCAGAAACCTGAGATTCTGAAGCTGATGAGGTAGCTTCTTCCGATTTCTGATACATATAGAAGCCGATATAATCAGAAACAGTTCAACGGCAAAAATCTCAGTGCCAGTAACAGTAAGATAATGCTCTCCAGTTGTGGTTTTCCACAACTTATACTAATATCTACATTGAATGAAGACTTAGAGACTGAATCCTTACCAGTTTCTTGAAAGGAGAGCCGTTAAGTCCAGCTTCTAAAGTCTGCAATGGTGACTTAAGTAATTTATTAACCAACAACTTCAACAGTTATTACTACAACAAATTCAGTAATGATAAACTAAATTACTTACGTTGGACTCCATGGAATCTGTCATGTCTTCATCCTCCCTTACACGCTTTTCCCTGTTTTGGCCAGTTAGATCCAAAAACCGTTTCTTCAGCTCTTCAGAAGAACATTCAGTCCATTGGTTCTGTCCAGGAACCTACACACCAATCAAAAGTATTTTGTAATCTAAACATCCATGAGACCCCAAATAACAGCAAAAATACAAACCACCATTTCAAAAAAACATACCGGAACACAGTATAGTAAACGCCGCTCCCAGACTTGCATCTCAGATGAAGAACCCTCAGGAAACTGTGCGACATCACTGTACTTATTGGTCTTCCACGTTGAATCATCCTTAACACAATTACAAAAAAAAAAAAAAAAAACAGTTATTGACAAATAAAGATTCAATGCTCTTTAGTACCAAAAGATCAAAAGTCAAGTATACCTTGTAAGCACCAGCATAAAACTCATTTCCAAGCATGTCCTGTATCATTCCACGAAACCGAACAAGAGTGTTGGGCTGTATCCACTTGATACTCGACGAATCAAGAATCGGAACCTACAAATACACAAAAAAATATTAATGAATGAAAATAAACCAATTCTCACCAACACAGATCCACTGAGCCCCAAATTAACCTCAAAATCAAACACAGAACCTAATTACAGTAAAGTTCCCACCTTTTTACACTAGAAACTGATAAACATGTAAATTGGGTACTCAAACACCCTAAACCGAAACCTAAAAAGGTAGCGACTTCGTGAGTAAATCAAAACCTGAGAGATAGCAGATTCATCGGATAAGTAGTGACGGAACAAATCGACGACTCCCCAATCTTTTCCGACGGAAGAAGCCGGATCGTAACCGGAAGATAGAGCATTTGAGAAGGAGAATCGAACGGCTCCTAAAGGGTTAGTGAGACAATCGTACGCTGGTCCTCCCATATCTCAAACCCAACCTCCCTTTGATGTAGAGAGAGTCGGCGAGATTGATAGAGATGAAATAATTGAGTCTTTGCTCGAACGGCGAAAATGGAGATTGTGAAGTCTATAGATGAACTATTCCCGCCATATCTGCTAGGTTTTTCCCGCCACGATCTTAAAACGCATCGTTTTGGTCAAAGGCATAATACGCTGTCGTTTTGTTTGCTGTTTCTTTTGAGCTAGCTTATGAGTTATGATATACAATATCATATATTATACTACATTTGAAGTTATTAATTTTGTGATTAGGAACAGTTGAACACTCGTAATTGTTAGTTATCAAACCATGCTTTGGTCTTTAGATTTGTCAAAACTCAAAAGTAACATAACGCCATAGTGTCACAGAACACTGATCTATGAACCCAGAGAAAAGAAGAAGCTAACATCACGAATTTACAACAGAACAATACTTATATGTTTTTTTAATTTTCAGACAACATAAACCATGCCAACTTCTAAAAGAGAAACTGGTGGTACCTTAAGCGCTACGTCAGGTCCTCTACAGTTTCTCCTCAAGAAATTATAACCGAAATTAACCGCTAATCTCTTCATCACTGATGATCCTTGCTTCGCTTTTATGTGTGAATGTCCCAATATAAACGCTGTTCCGGCTTCTTGTGCAGCCACCAGATCCCTCAGCTCACTCCTCAGTTCCGCCTCAGCTTCCGCTGATGCTGAGGATCCTTCGTCCTCGTAACGGTCTTCTTCCACCGCGAACCTTACTCTCCTTATGGTTGGGGGGACTTCAGCCATTTCTATGACGTCTTCCATGCTTTCTACTGTGGAGAATCCGATTGAGACGCTCTCTGGTTGGAGATTCTCTTCGATCTCGTAAGCTACGGTTCCTATCACTGCTAGTCTTGACTCGCTTGAGGATTCGTTGGACCGGACTGAGCGAGCTGTGTCGTCTTCTTGAGTTCTTTTGTGCCAGTCGTAACGGATGAAATCTGCGAGCTTGCTCACAAGTTCTGTTTCAAATGAGTCGACGTCTTGATGGACGTCACGATATCCATACCGGACAATGCAGCGGTAAGAACGGTGGTCCACGGGACCTACACGGCCTACAAGGTATCTCTCAGCAGGTGGAACAAATGGGACTGGGACGGACTTCACGCAGACAAAGACGAGAACACGGTGGAAAGCAGGGAGGTTGGTGACAAACCGGGAGAAATTGGCGGGGATTCCGGAAGTTAAATCTGTGAAGACTAAACCGATACCCGGAACTCGGGTGATTCCGAGGCTTGGACCTAATGCAAGAAGCCATTCAAGCGAGACTTTGTTCTGGAGATCAAACTCGTATTTCTTGATGGTCGTATAATGCCAAACAAACATGATGATCATGAAAATGAGGGATAAGAGGATCGGAAGCCAAGCCCCTTCACGGAATTTGGTGAGTGAGGCCGAGAAGTAAAGGAGCTCAATTGAACCGAAAAAGAGAAGGAAAGCCAGCGCCAAAACTGGAGGCTTATGCCAGCAAAGAACAATGACCAATGACATAAGACATGTCGTCACTAGCATAACCGCCATTACAGCCAAACCTGCAACAAACCACAAATGAACATAAAAATAAGTTCAAAGTCAAAGATTCCAGAATTCTTGAACAGGTGAAAGAATCTTATACCTGATGCATTTCCCAGGTGTTTGACATCTCTAAATCCGATTGTAACAGCGATGCAGAGAACCATGAGCATCCAGTTAATCTCTGGTATGTAAATCTGACCATGAATCTTATCAGAGGTGTGAATGACTTTGACTCGAGGGAAGCATCCAAGAGACTGGCTTTGATTTATAATTGAGAAAGTCCCGCTGATGATCGCTTGGCTTCCCACAACAGAAGCGAGAATCGCTATTATAAGGACAGGCCAGTGCACAATTTCTGATTAAAACCAAGGATTTCAAAAAAGGAAAAGATCAGATTATGTTCTAAATGGTCAACACCGAATCAAATTTCAGTTCTTGAATTACGGCAAACTACTGACTTGGTACAGAGACGTAGAACCCAATTGCGTGAGCAGAATGGTGATGCCGGGATAAGAAAGCAGCTTGTCCCATGTATGCCAATATAAGAGCCGGATAAACCAGGAAAGTAAACGCAATCTACAACAAACAAAACATAGGATTACTGAAACCTGTGGCGATATAACAACAGGTACAAAACATCCAAACTAAAGTAGAAACAAACCTGAATTGCAGCATAATTGAAGTGACCAAGATCAGCAAACATGGCCTCAGCACCTAAAACAAAGACTCAATGAGTTAGATTACCTGCATCATATCTTACGGCGACAGTAACAATATGAGGAGACTAACAGAATTCTAATAACTCACCAGTTATGCACAACAAGATCCCCCCTAGAGACATCCATCCACTTACTCTCGTCTTTCTCAAGAACATGAACATATACTTAGGAGAAAGAGCTTTGTATACATGAGGATTCCACTGGATTATATTGTACAAGCCAAGACCGCTTATACACAGCAGCCAAGTGAGGACAATAGGCGCAAAAACAAACCCAACACGATGTGTCCCAAAATGCTGAAGCGCGAAAAGGCAGACTAATATGAAGCAGGTTATAGGAATCACAGCGTCTGCACATTTAATCACCAAAAGAAGCCCATCATTCATCTGAACTCATGGAGCAAAATCTAACATTAGTCAGACTTTGTCTACTTACATTGGTGATGTTCTTTAGACATATTCATCTCAAGACCTGACACAGCAGAGAAAACTACATACAGGAACAAGAAAACTCATTTAAGCCAACAATTAAACAGATAAGTATCCACACACAAAGAAGCGAACATACCAGAGATAGCTGGAGTGAGAAGCCCATCTCCAATAACCATACAAGTCCCAAGAAGAACCAGAAGTAGCAAAGCAGTGTGTAACCACTTGTGCTTCTCCAGAATTCTTTTCACACAAGAGTCATGCTTCTTCTCCGGTGGATGCTCCAATTTATAAGTAGACAGTGCCTCATCAGAAACTTGTCTGTTCGGGAGGAGACTAACTTTAACATGACGGCAAATCAGTGAATACAAAGCAAAAGTTCCACCTGTGACAATTTCAACATAAATACATCAACCAACGAGCAGATAGACTTCTAAGATGAGTTTCTACGCTTGGAGAGTCCCTCTTACCTTCTCCATTATCATCAGCTCGAAGGACAATGAAGACATACTTAAGCAAAGGAACCAAAGTAAGAGTCCAGAAAACAAAAGACAGAACACCAAAGATCTCTTCATTAGTCTCTGAATGTGTAATATCTTCAGCAAAAGTGCTCTTAAACACATAAAGAGGAGAGATACTCAAATCTCCATAAACAACACCAAGACTCTGATACGCAAGAAGCAAAACCGACCTCCATGATTCTTTCTGCATATTTTCAAACTCATCAAAAGAGACTCCAACATTTTTTCAATCCTCAAACCTCCAAAACTGAATAAATCTCAAACAAACCTTTGGAGAACGAGAACCACAACATTTTCCTAAATTGAGATCCATGGTTTGTGTACACTAAAATCCTCAACCTAACACACTATAAGAAGAACCTGGAAAACAAACCAAAAGAAGATCTCAGCCGAAGAAATTTGGAAAATTTGGTAGAGAAGTCGAAAAGTCTAGTGGTCTAAAGAGAGTGAAACCAACAAAAGTAACAATAAATACGACAACTCAACATTGTTCCCAAAATAGAGTAAAGAAACACAAAGTAGGTCACACACATTCACGCACATGCTATTCTTACCAGAATTTGAATAAAACCCAGAAACCAAAACCCCAAAATTGATTAAGAAAAGACCTAAAATTTACAAGATTCGATTCAAATTAGACACAAACCCAGAAATTCAATAGACTAAAGAAGTGAGCTTTTTAGCTATAAATGGTGTAAAATCAAGTAGTAACCTTTTTGCCAATATTCAAAATCTAAAGTAACAACCTTTTAAAAAAATCAATATTTTCTGGGTGATGTGGAGAGAAAATTAAAGATATTGAATGCAGAGAGAGAAGAAGAAGAAGATAAGAAACAAACCCATAGCCTCCACATGGTATGAAATTATTAATTTTCTTGCGTTTTCTCGGGAAAATGGAAAAAGAAAGAGCAAACGTGGCGAGAATAAGTTACAGGTGAAGAGACAGAAACACGTGAGTGCAGCAACACGACATATTGACATTTAATCGTTAAAGCTTGTCTCTTTACATTACAAACTCACCAATTGAAATTGAAACTTTCACGCCATTGATGAAAGGAAATTTCTCTGAATTTCTTCACTCCTCTATTTTTTCTGAATTTTGTTGTTGAAAGTTTGTAACTGATTGTTTGTTTGTGATTTTGAGTCAATGGTATTGATTTTGTTAGTGGGTTGTGTTTGTGTAAATACCGTGTATTAGAATATTTTTTTAACAAAAAAAAATAAAAAATTGTTACTATTTAGTCACTGTTGGATTTTGAATACTTTGTATTATTAGTATACATCTTTGGTACTTTTAAAATGGATTGTTTGAATAAATAAGATATGAATGGTAATCCCGTAGGCCGTGAACTGTGAGATTTTATTCCTATTATGGTGAACAGCTAAATGATAGATAATATGATCAAATTGTAGAACAGCTAAATTTAGGCTATAGAGTTGATTGTGAACCTAAAATGGTATAAGCCAATTAATTTGTTATTGAATATGTGAAAATCTGTTTTAAATGGTTTTTTTAAAAGGTACTATAATATAGTCACTGAATTTTCTATGAATTTTATATTTTTATACTCCAATTGGTTTTGATTGTATAGTTGCTTTCAAACCTCTCTTGTCATCTGTTTGAGAGTTTACTAGCTTTAGCATGTGACAAAACTTTTTTTCTCTTGAATAAAATTATTACTTTATTTAAAAGAAGAATTTTTGAGAGAGTGGATTTTGACTGATTTAGAAATAACTTATATATAAGTAAACTGATTCAAAAACATATATGAAAAATTATTTTAAAATGTTCGATATTTTTTTTATCATAACTTGTAATTTAATGGTTTATATTTTTTGTCGTCGGTAAGTCACCGCCTGAATTTAAATCTAACATAATATATATTGCATATTTGGTGAAAGATAAATATTAGTAATCAATTTTTTTATTTAAAAGAAATAATTGAACTTTAGGTCAGTGATTGGTGCTCCTTTTGTTTTCCCTTCTTTTATACATCTTTCTCTTTCACTCCTTTTTTTTATTAGGTGTTGCGGAAGTTTAACATTTTTTATACATATACCTTTGTAATATTCTTTGCTACTTAAAAATGAAAAAAAAACTCGATCTTCATCTTTCTCGCCCACTTTAAAACTTAGACATTATTGTAGTTAAACAATTATAAAAATTAGAATGGAATCAAATCCCTAATCGATTCAGCTTTCTCTTGTAGAAAGACTGTTCGATGGGTTCAATGCATGTGTATAGGGACATTCCACCGAAATGGTATAATGTATTAATATTATATTTATATGCATGCGAATGAGATGCATGCCGACAAATCGCACTTGACTTAGATTTTTCAAAGCAAATCACGAAATGTAATATTATATGATTTAAGCTTTGTTCGTGATTTTGGGAATGATGTGTTAGTTTAGTTTGGTATATGTATCATTCAAACGAGGACGAAATTTGTTTTCTTCTTTCTTTTCTCTGAACAAGACTTACAATGTTGATGTGTAGCTCACTAGTGATCGTTTTTTTAATTTTGGAGCCTTTTTGGTCATCAAGATTTTGTTTGGACCACTATTGTATAGTAAATTAGTAATCACCCTAAATATTGACCTACTCGGCGTATAAGTGCATGTTCAAACGTTCATCAATCCTAAGGGTTCAACAATGAAGAAATTTCATAAGGGTTTACCATAATAAAAAAAAATAATAATAATAATATAAAAAATGAAAGGGTTTTTAAAATTTTGGAATCTCAACTGTCTTCTGAGAAAGAGGTTTTACAGTTGAAGTTCTACAATTTTTTTTTTTTTGAACCGAAGAAGTTCTACAATTTTAAAACGTCCTTTTAGTCCTTTACTATTATTTTCTTTAAATTGAATTTTTATATATATTTTTCGTAACTCTCCCACAAATCTCTCCATTGAATATACTTTTAGATGTCATGTCTCAGTTTCATGAATATGCTAATTCAAACTTGTTTTAGATTTAGATGTTTAAAATCGGTATTAATCTGTCCATTCAAAATTATACAAATCAACTTATATAGTCGTTTGGTCTAATATAATATTGTAAAGTGATTAAAAGTTTTATTAAATTATAAGATGACATTTGTTTATCTAAATTGTAAATATAATTTAGTTACTCTTAATTTTTTTTAGAAATATTATTCAACGTGGTAAAATATAAATTTATTAGTTGACCAATGCATAGATTTCGTCTAAATCTTCACGGTAATTCTTCTAGTCTCTAGATTTTTATTTAATGATTAGTTACATTTAACGACTTTATGAATATCGGTATTCACTAATTAGATGTTTATTATCAAAAGGATTGATAGTATGGTCATTGTGCACATTTTTGATAGGGGAAAATTCACAAATACCCACCTTCCCATACCCATAATCACAAATACCCACTTNCAGTATGGTCATTGTGCACATTTTTGATAGGGGAAAATTCACAAATATCCACCTTCCCATACCCATAATCACAAATACCCACTTTTTTAATCACATATATCCATT
>OVAF01000924.1:0-14293 GCA_900406245.1 Odontarrhena argentea
AGTTTTTTGTTCACATGCATGTATATAATATTACGGTAACTCAAATAATAAATGTTATGTATAATATAATAATGTTTTTATAAAAATACATTACTCATATGTATATATACTAAAGAAAAAACTTTATAACTTTTAAAATGAAATTAAAATAACATTATGTATGAAATTAAATAGCAATTACCTATGAAACAAAAGAGAGAAAAAAATAATTTTTCTTTATTCAATCTATTATTACTTATAATTCCAGCTGATTCTAAAAGTGGAATAAAGTGATTCAAATGGTACCAGCTGAAAAAAAAATCAGCTGAAATAAGCTGGATTTATAAATAAGCTGGTACCATTTAGAGCCTATATGTGTTTAAGGTTGATAGTTGGCGTCGGCGGCTCCATTATGATTCGTGTTTGTATATACTTCGAGTTAGAGATTTTCTCATAGAGAAACGAGTCACTCCGATCCTTCAAAACCTATGTGTCTCTTAACTCTTTCTCTCTTATTAATACAATATTATTCATTCATTATGTGTTTTACATTTGCTATGCCTGAGTAGCCATCTTGTCAGACTTAGGACGTGCACTTAGATTGAATCTAGGGTTCATCTGATATGTATTAGTTAAAACTTGAACTGATTTAATCTCGCAAATAAATTTGGTTTAGTATATCACATGAACAACTAAACCTGTATTGTTGAATTAATCATTTAGGCTTCATAAATACATTTTGTTTCCTAGGGATTAGTTTTAGATAGTTTTTGCAGCGACCACTGATTAGCTTTACATTCGTTTAGGATCAAGATTTTGATAAGTCCGGAGTGGTGTCGTTCGACACTCATATGGTGTCGGGCGACACTTCTTGTTGAGCATCGATCGGCACTTTTGTGGTGTCGGTCGGCATTGATTCAGTCTTTAGCCATTTTGCCTGAAAGCCGCTGGAAAGCGTAACTCTCATTTATTATTGAATCAAACATCATCAATGGTTCGTCTGGCTTGCTTTATTTACTTATTTTCATCATTTGCCTTAATTTAAATTAATTAATTCATTTATGTAGTTAACTATTGGTCTATGTGGATCAACCCTGTACCAGACTACAAGTTCCCAATTATCAGTGTGATTCAGTTATAAATTTATTTGAGAACAAAAGATCAGTCATCATAAGATCTTTTCCAAATTGCACAATTAGAGTTATGATTATTTGTATGTAATAAGTGCTCATACTTAATGTAAATCTAATCACCTGATAGTAGTACATGATGAATGTTCGGCGGCAATAGTTTGGTAATATAAACGAAACTAGGCACTCCATAGAGATGTGGGTGTCATGACTCTTCATGCTTGAAAATTTTCCGCCATTGATGTCTGCGCATGCTGCTAAGTCAGATGCATATCAGTCGGGGAATTTGACGTCACGTTTAACTCATTCATGCATAATTTTTTTTTTTTTTTTTTTTTTTTTTTTTTTTGGNTGTGGTCAATCTAAATATCAAAAAAGGAGCTCGACCTCGGTCATATAGATGGAGTTATTTTCGATTACAAATTTAAGCAATGTCCCATCTTTATTTCCCGTATCTTTTGTCTTCTCAGGGATGTTCATCAAAGTATTCATGATGTTATCAAAAATAATATCTTGATATGCATGACATCAATATTATGTTGGAGATTGAAGTCTGTCCAGTAGGGTAGTTCCCAAAATATGCTATCTTTGTGCTAGTGTTGTCTCTTTCTTCCTTTTCTTCATGACTGTTTTCCCCGATATCTAATTTTTTTGGAGGATTTAAATTCTTTATATGTTCGTATAAAACTTGTTCACCTGTCAAAGATTTAGGTGGGCATTGTTCCACAGCAGGCTTAACCTCTAAGAAAGTTCTTTTTATTTGGTGACAAAGAGGTGGAAACCTCTTGTGACAACTAAACCTACACGACTTCTTCCCATTTGGTGGTTGAAAGGACCTTATGTCATCCATACAAATTTGACAAGACAATTTCCCATGCGTATCTCTTCCTCTTCAGATTCGTGCGCCGCATGCCATCTCTTTGCGGATGACGTCTTCACGCTCAAATACATTATCTTTAGTCTATAAGCGATGAGTAGATACGACATAATGGTATTTCGGTTCATCCCTCGCTCGTCTTCCATCTTGGGTACCCGCAAAATTAGCACTGATCCCATTTCTCATATTCTCTCGAGAAGATCATACAGTTTTCAATGTCCACATATATTGTATGAAAAGGGAGGGCTATATTTCAGATCAGTTTCTCTAAATCGTAGGACCCAATGATAACATGTCATTTTGCCATGATTTGAGTCTTGTTTTGTTGTCTTAGAGTCCTAGTTTGATTCTAAAGTTGCATGGTTTTAGCATATTTTGTGAATATTTCATCATAGGCTTGCATTTTGCATACATTCATGGTTAGTTTTCATGGTTTTAGTGCATTTTGCATACATTCATGCATTCTTATGTACCTTTTGGAGTAAAAGAGTATTAGAGCATGTTTATGGAGCTTAACGAGACAGTTTGGTCATGGGAAATCAACAATGATTCGGATTGGTTTGATAGTTACCACATATGGGAAGGTAGAAATAAAGCTGTGTGTGAAGATCAGAGTGCATACAGAGATTCGCATGGGAAATTAGGATAATATTTGGTTGAGAGATAGCCTAAAGTCTTATGAAGAACTGAGAGGTGGAAGCACGAATATTAGAGTTGTATTGAAAGAGTTATGAATATTCTGTCTTGACATGTGGCTCGGTTCAAAGATTGGATGAATGTATTGCTCCGATACTTTAAAACAAGTTAGAGGAGTGAGTTAGCTTGATCTGAGACTTTAAATCACTTAATTTGGAGCTCATATGAAGAAGTTATGTTGATTCTACTCAGACTACTCCATATCATCGGAGAAACCGCGTCTTACGGGCCAGCCTTCTTATCCCAGCCCGGTAACAGATCAAAGTTACCAGAGCCTCATACCGACCACCATACCGACCACTACCCACTTTGCATCTGACCGGTATTCTCATATCGACCACCCCATACCGACCACGCCTCCGTTACGTTTGACCGGTTGAGCATCCAGGACAATGTCGACTAAATGAAAACCTTTGACCCTCTTTACTATATAAGACAAATGATTGTCAAAACCTAATGAATTATGCTTTTCTTCATCATTCTAAGAACCATAATCTCTTTGTATCTTTTCATGTAAGTTTTATGAATTTGAGTTTTAGGTTTTGTTAATCATTTCTTAATCTCTTATGATTATGCTTAGTGAATCTATGATTTGTTTAGTGATTTCTCTTCGAATGTGTTAGTAGTTTCATTACGGGATCTTGAGAATAGTAAATCTAGGGTATTAGATGAATAACTAGTGATAGATTATGTTGTGTAATCATTAAATCAGGATTAGTGATGTTAATGCATGTTTAGACTTGAATTTCTAAGCATTGATCATAGGAGTTTCTTGTGCCTGGTAGGTGTTCGATGAAATTCCCGAAAGAACTATTTTATTAGTTTTTCATCTCTAGCTATTGGGAAATGATGTTAGAGTGATTAGTGGTATTTATAACTTGATTATGATGCTCATTGATTAATGAATTCACAATCAAGAGATTAGTGGAATTTGGTAATTAGTGAAGTGATTAATATCATGGGAATGAGTAAGTAATTATTAGTGTTCTTAGCCAAGACTTATGCTTAGTTTATTACCCAAACATCTATCATTAGTCTAAGTAGTCTAATTCCTTAGATCACAATAGCTATTTCTCAATGTCCAATGCTTTTAGTTTGATTACTTAATCGTTTATTGCTTTCTCGTTATTGTCTTAATTACTTGTTTTACTTTGAAAAACCAAAATTAAACTCTTATTGCTTTAGATTAACATAGATTCTTGCATGCTTAGTGTATCAAGTTCCTTTAACTCCTTGTGGATCGATCGTTAAGCTATACTAGGATGACTTAGGTGTGTTCTTAGTATTTCTCGAGGTTAATTGATTGTATATGATCAATTATACACACCACCCAACCGCCTTATTTCCTTCTGGTAAATACTCTCTTAACCCCTCCACCCAAAGGTCTACACAATTTTCAGATAATTGAAATCACGCATTAATGTTCATCATCCGCGAAGCTAGAGACAACTGTGAGTGAGTTTCACGATTTAACCCTCATACTGAGGATTTTTCGCTATGTCTATCAAAAAGAGAATTTTGTTTCAGGGTTGGTTTCACAGAACGCATCTGATGAGTGGCTCGTGGAGACACGATCAAATAAAACCCCAACTCCACTAGCGACAAACTAGTTGTCGTAGTATAGCTTAGGTATCGAACCACAAGGACTAGGTGCTAACACAATAGGCTATAGAGAACCTTAATTAAGCTAAGCAAACCTTAATTTTGATGATTTGATCATCTAAAACTACTAATCTAATGAAAAAACAACTAATGAAATGATAAAACTATTAATTAAGCCTTAATCAAAGTGTAAATAGCAAGCAAGAAATGTAAACGGGTTCGGTAATATGAGAAAGCATTGAGTATTGGGCACTAGTAATTGATTTGGGGGAACTAGAACACTAATCAATGATACTTAAGACTAACAAGACACTATCATGGAACATGAGGCACTAATTTGGTCATAATTCACTTTCGCGCAATTAATCCCCTATCTTGATTAGCTAAGTTCACTAACCTTTCGAATTGCGAGTTAACTAATCACGAAGCAATCACTAAACAAGCTCATTAAGTTCACTAATCACCCTAACATCATATATCTATGGCTAGGGAAGAAAAGCTAAACAAAATCTAGTTCTAGCATTTCATCGAACACCTTCCGGGCTTCATGAAATCCTTAGTTTCAACCCTTGGTTGGCCATTCCAAAGCTAGCATTAAACACAAGATAAGTTTATAGAATCATGTCTAAACCTAAGCCCATCACTAATTACTATTCTAAGTTCCCCTAATCTAATAGCCCAATATACTCAACTAATGGATCTACTCACTCATGGTGATTTGAACAACAACAAGTGAGTTTTGGTTAAGCATAATGAAAGATTAAGATTAAGAAGATGATTTAAAACAAGAGTGTTAAAATCATAAACCAAATCTTAAACATACAAATGCTTAAAGATCAAATCTTTCTCAAAAATTAAAAAACATTAAAACTTTGTTCTTGGATCTAGAGATAATGATAAGAGAATGTGTTGATGTGACAACACATCTAGGTTCAAGGTTTATATAGTAGAAAAACTAGGGTATCCTTGGTTTTCAGCAAACCAAGGCAATTATAATCAGAAATTGGAAATTGGATCCGGTTTGGGTAAACCGGATCTGATTTTGGTTCAGGAAATGTGATTTTACCGGGGTGATCTGGGCGGTATTTCACCCCGGTAAAATCACTGGCCGGATTTCTTCACTTCATCTTCAAAATACCGGGCTGGTTGCCCGGTAAATCTGCCCGGTAAACGTGTCCTGCATTAGCTTCATCTCTGAGCCAGATTGACCTCTCTTCAGTGTTTTCCTTGTAACTTCTTCATGCAACCTCGGATTTGAATGATTCCACCTCCTATGGATAGATGCTTCAATTCTCTATCTTGTCCCAAAATTTCAGCTTCAAACTCCATGGATAAGGCTTCCATCCACCAGCTTCTTTAGACCCCTTGGCTTGGATCCTCCGGGTGACTTTTGCTCAAACTCCCCAAAACCTTTATGGTTCCACTCCAAACCTTCATGTGCCCTCTCTAGACACTCCCAAGCAACCCCTTAGCACCTCTCCACCATTCCTCTCCATTTGGTACCTAAAACAATGCAAATGCCATGCAAAAGACTAAAATGCAATCCTAGATGTCTAAATGAATGAAATATGCAAAACCTAAGGATAATTGCTAAAAACCTATCATGAATGCCATGAATCCTATTCTAAATGCTCAAAGAAACATGCCAAAATATGCAATATTTACATGTTATCAGCATCTTTCACCTTGTCTACAAATCTATCTCTGATTCCACCTATAGACATTTCTTGTTCATTAAAATTTCCCCTACTCAGATTTCTATTCCCCCGACTTCTTCCCAAATTAGCTCTTAAAAAATGTTTGCAACCATTACTGTGGGAATATGTGAAATGTACGGCTTATGTTATAATTGCATCATGTATCAAAATTAATACAAAAGTTTTTTCATCCAAGTAATGAAATTAAAATGAGAAAAAACTGTCTTATTTAATTATAAATGAGGGAGAGGAGTGTTATGAATGAAACTAGAAAATAGAGTAAGAGCTCTTATAGGTTGGTCGCTGGGAACACTATGACCTGCTCCTCTCACAGTTGCATAAGTAAAGTTATGTTTGTATTCCTCTGTGTATCCACCTACTTCTCCTTCACTAAACCACGGACGCCATATATTCTCAACTGTTAGATTCATTTTCTGCAGCACATGCATTGTAGATGTCACTGATACAACTGCATCCACATCTCCACTGAACACCAAGACTCGGATACCCGCCCCCATCAGCTCGTGGAGGATAGGAAGGATTGAGGCCTTTTTATCCTCTTCACTCCATTCGGTATTAATTTGGTCACATAGATTCCATGCGTAAGGTAATTTTGTGGTGTTTGCATGCATTGCTTCCTGAACATTTGCAGTGTTAAGATAGGCCGTCATGTAGTAGTCACTGCATGGGTCAAAGTTAGTTACTGTGGTGTATTCCTTAGGCTTGTTGGTCAATGTGACATTTAAACATTTAGGCTGGTATATACTGTAGAGGTTAATATCATCTGTAAGTTTTAAAATTTTTTCTTCTAAAGACCAGCACTCCATTGCGGACTCTTTACTGGAAATATTGGGGTTGCAAATATTTTTTTTGAGATCGAGCAACCCTTGAGAGATGAGAGCATGGTTCACCAAAAATTCTCTATCTTTCTCATATTCTGTCTGTCGTTCGAGTCCCGGATTACCAATCAAGACTCCTCTTAAGTTGATGACGTTTTGGTTTTTACGATGAAGGATAATCTGTGCAAGTTGGGGAGCATAATGACCAGCGTAACTTTGACCTGTGATGTAAATTTCTCTTCCTTTATATTCGGGAAATCTCTCAAGCCAATTCACCAAAAACTTGTAGTTATCTTCTGCTGTCATCTTATCTCCTTGTTTCTTCAAATCCAAGAAATACGACGGAGTATTTGTGTACGAGAATCCTACTCCTACTGGTGATTCTACGTACAATATGTTTGCCTCTGCGGATCCACACATTAACATATATTTTAGCATATAATATTATTAAGAAAACTGAAACGAAATATTAAAGAAATTACAAAGAGAACATACCATTGTTCCATGAGTAAGGATTGTGATATAGTGTTTTACCATCGCTATGAACACGAAAAGGTCCATGCTCTAGATATGCTCCTTCTAGAGAGGAGCAGCGAGGTCCTACATTAATTCATTTTCTTTTAATGCCTAAGTTTGGTGGAAACAAAACCATGAACCATTATAATCGCAATAATTTTGTAAATAAAGAATACATAATTAATACCTAGATCATCAAATTTTAGCTAATCAAATTCTCCAAGAATTTAGGGGGAAAATATATATTTTGGATAGGTCATCCACCACATATGATGTTGGTATTCAATGAATAACATTATTTCATCCTTTTAGGTTTAACAATATAACTAATTTCAAAAAAATGAGGTAGTAAATACATACCTCCGTTGAACCACATTACAAGAGGGGAAGAATCACTGGCTTTAATAGCTTCCACGAAATAATAGTAAATAAACCGACCAGATGGTTCATCTACATTTACATAACCCCCATATTGTTTGAAATTGACGGGAGGCTGACCAGGCAGTTTCGTGATTAGATCTCTCTCTTTTAGATTTTGTTTGTTGTTTAGTGTGGTTTGTTGGGCAGGCTCACCTAACCGACGAATCATATTCATTTTTATGGAAAAATCGGGCTCATGCTTTAATCGATGCAAATGGTTAGAAATTTTTTTTTGGCTTGCACAGTCAATATAGGATGTTAGAGACATGAATAGGAAAACACAAGCGGTCAGTGACCATTCTTGTTGTCTTCCCATTCTATTTAAGAAAATCTTTTGTGAAATAAGAAAAGGTTTCGAAAAAATGATGAGATATTCAAAAAATGAATAGATACGTTTTATAGATTTAATTTGGTATATGACAACTATTTAAACTATATGTTGGAGGTGTAAAATTGTTTTTTTAGTTAGAGAAACTAATTTTCTGTTTTTTGAGTCTTAATCTAAGTATGGAAAAAAAAAATTATGATATGCATAAGGTTTTAGAAATAAAAAGAATTTAAAATTTCAACTTTATCCAAGATTTTGGCTTTGTTTCATCCAATGTTACTCGTTTGGGTTGCTTCCCACAGCTAGTGCATTAATATAGTTAAATTTTATTGCTAGCTCATAACGATTAAAGTTAGATATGATGATTATATACGGTATGATATTGGATTTTTTTAAAAAAATTAATCTAAATTTCAAATTTGAAAATTATTTAATTTTGATTGAGATTTTAAAAATTTTAAGGCTTTAAAGATAATTTAAATTTAAAAATCTTAGTTAAGATTTTTTAAATTTTCAATTATTTTATTTAATTTTAATTTTAAAATCTTAATTACGATTTTAGAGTGAAACTTAAATTATTGATAGAATTTTATAAATTTAAACAAATACTGTGGCATTTCAAGAAGATACTATACGAGAGACGTAAAGCTTTGCTTTGAACTTAATATCAAGGATCCTTCCTTTCGTCATTTCACAACGATTTCAACATGGTAATAGGCAAATTGAATTGTTTTTGTGGAGAAGCGTAGCTCAAACTAGACCATACTGAACCAATACTCTTCCACTCTTTGAGACATCTTCTCTTCTCCTCATAATCGTATCTTGCTGTAGTGTATTTTCATGGCTTCATAACCGTATTTATCAAGACCTTTTAAGTTGTATCAAAATATTTGTACCTTATATTGGGATGTTTTTTTTTTCAGGCTTTGATGTTTATCACCTATTTGACACAACATGTTTTGTTTGGTTGATTAATGAATTTCAATGTACTAAGAAATTTTTCTAAACAAAAAAATTGAATTAACTTTACATATATTATTGCTTAAAATAACTTTGTCATTGTCAATCCATTGTAATTTCAATGAATAAATAAGTAATAGGTAATTTATTGTTACCAAAATATTATGTCATAGTGTTCTAAGGGAACACATCCAATAAAAACGTGCCATATAAGAATTTTTCTAAAAATGGCAAAAGAACAAAAAAAATTCTACTTCAAAAGAAGGAAAAAAGCATAACTATCCAATAAACATATGACATGTAAGTATTTTTAAAAGGAGAAAATTTAACTGAAATTTAGAAAGTATATTTAAATAAAATAATAAAAAAGAAACAAGAATATATAATATCACCTCACATCAATGAAATAAAAAAATGAGGAATATACTTTATAATATTTTATTTTTTTGGTTACAACAACTTTAAGAAATATGAATATGTGTATTATCAAAAGAAACTATATGTATTTCAAAATAAAATTTGAGGACTTCAGGCATATAATAATAATTTTATATGAAGTTTTCAATCATGACAATAATACAACCGTAAAGCTTACAAAAAATGTACTGTAATTAGAAACATATGCAACAAAAGCTAATAAAATATTATAATAATGAATGGTAAGGAAAACATAATTTTTTTCATGAAAAGAAAATATACAAAATAAACTATAATAAATTAAATGAAAAAAAGTTGAATAAGTTCATTTGATCAAAATAAAAACAAAAATAATAGAATAAATTCGTTTAGATCATCACTGATACTTTTTAGAGTCTTATTTAGATATTTGCACGAATTGGACAGCTTTGGAACACTTTGGACGTTTTGAAGGTGGCCGTAAAAATACTGTTTTGACGCAGAATGTCGACCGACACCTTCCTTTTGTCTATCGACACTAATTGGGTTGAGAAGATTCTTTCACGATTTTGATGCCCATCTCTATTTCCAAGAAGTCATAAGCCTTATAATCTCGTGTTTTTGTACTTTTACTCATGTTTGAGACCATTTTTAGGTTATCACTATATTAGTGAACATTTCTCTTCTTTAGAGTTTCTAGCCGCTTTACGTTTCTCTATTAATTCTATTTACAGTATATTGAGTATCCATTCATAAGCATGTGTTCATCGCTTATTATGGCTGAGTAATCTCCTTATTAGGCTTGGGCTGTGTGCCAATGGCAATAGGCTGGTTGTAGAACTGAATCTAGGTTTTATCGTTTCTGTATTTGTTCTTTGTGCTATGCTAAGTCGTGAGCTGATCACTTAAAAATTAGATCTTAGGCTTTTAGCTAGATGCCACAACATTAGTAGGAACCCGAAGTGTTCTAGATACATATAATTCCTCTTCGCAAGGACATATATGGTTTAGGATATTGTGTGAACAACTAGCTTGTTAGTAACTTGCTTAATTAATCCTTGTAGGTCTCGCAAAAATGTTTGGTTTCATATGGATCAGTTATAGATAGCATTCACGGCACATCAACAGTCTTCTTTACAAATGCTAGGTTCGAGAATACAATATTTCGGGCGACACCAATCTGACAAAGTGTCGATTGACACTCTCATAGTATCGGTCTACACCGATTTTTGTAGATGATCATAAAAATCAAAATTCAGAAGGTGAAAGTGTGGTATAGTTCACAATTGTGTCATTCAATTATGCTTAAAATTTGAAGGCGATTTTCTAGCTAAGGGATTTGTTGTAAGTTTCTATAGTTATAGGACTTGTAGTTTCAAATGCCACATAGGATAAATAATTAACTCCACAACCTGATTATTTTACACTTCAAGAGCAACTGATTTACAAAATGCTCAATGATTCTTGTTGAGATTATCAGAAGGTTTCAGGTTTCATGTTGTTTTGAAGTCATCTTGAGTTGAGACCAAAAGCTTGACCATCCTTTCTTACATGGGGTTTTCCAAATTTTAATGTTGGTTTTGGAGCGTATCACAAATCCCAACTTTAAAATATGAAACCAATAATAGCAAGATGTTTTTCTTGATATACCCCCCCCCCCCCCCCCCCCCCACACNAAAAAATCTAAATTAGTTTCTCTAAATGTGTAAACATTAATTAAAAATCCAGATTATATAATCTCTTCATGAAAGAATCTAAAAACTGATTTTTCATCTATAAACATTAATTTTTTTACCCAAATTGACAGTATATTATTCAACAAAAAACCCTAAATTTTTAGTCTACAAATATTAAAATATATATATATATATATATGTATATATATAGAGGACATAAAATCAAAAACTATATATGAGAATGATGGAAGAGATATATTTTACATTCCAGAGGGGTTATAATTGGAGATACCATTGTTTTGTTTTTTTTTTGTCATTTTTTTTTTTTTTTTTTTTTAAGGGGGTAAGACCAGATTAAATCTCACNTCTATAAAAATGGGAAATGCCCTATCTTTGAGTTATTATTGTATGAGGTATACACAATGCTAAATACAAAGACGCACAATATATATATTGCTATGCATCATGAACTGTCTTGCAATAAAGCCAAATGTGGTTGATATACTTTCTTCTCGATTCCTTTTTCTCCTTTGTCCATAACCCGAGCTAGGGAGAAGGAAAATATGGTCTTTTTTAAAGGTCATAATCATTAATGTGTAAATATTAAATTATAAATCCAAACTGCCAACGTAAATCTCGATTAAATTCACAATCCTTTTTTATAAAATATTTAAACCCTAATCTCCTTCAAATTCAAAATCCATTTGATTAAAAATATAAGCCCTAATTCTTTAATCCATCAACATTTAATACCTAAACTCAACCGAAAACGTACATAATGCTTGTTGAAACTCATAATTGCTAAATATAAAACTTTGAATTCTAATCACGTGATCCGTAGACATTTAATTATAAAGTCACACTAAAATGAAATATTATCCTTCTGTGTAGTTAAAGACAGCATTTTGGAAGTTAGTATATTCTCAAATGTTGTATATTTTGAAAATTTAATGTTGGTTTTGGAGCTAAGTGGTAACGCCCTCACAAATTCCGTGCCATATGTGGGATACTTAGAGAAAAAATCTAGTTTATAAAATATATTAAAAGATTAAAAAAAAGGAAAGAATATTGGATCTTTCTTTCTCTTTTGACAAATAAAGAGTGGTTTCTCATTGGGTGAATATGCAAATATATTGTTGCTCGGTGCATGAGCTTCACCTGTAAGCTGTAACGTATTTCTCTCATTCACACACAAAAAAGGAGAAACGAACAAAAATATTTTTTTAAAATGAGAAACCCTTAAAAAAAAAAAAAAAAAAAAAACCTATGTGACATTGAATATATGTTCACACACACATGCATATTTGTGAAAAAACACTCATAATTTGCCAGGATTGGGGGGCAGAATATAGAAGCATCTCGGATCATTGAAGATGAGTATGATTGGAGCGGTTTTGATGCTTTTCACGGTGCTTCTCGGTGACTTGCCGCCTCAGCCGATGATAGGGATGAGTTTTCCGGCGGTGCTAATCCTTGTTTTCTTAGCCTTTTATTCACCCAAATGTTGTCTTTTTTTTTTCAGTTTTACTTTTTCTTGTTCGGTTCGATCGATCTTCTGTTACGGTTCATTGTAAATATTAATGTGTGATTTCTGTTATATTGTTCTTATCAATCAGACCTAAATCTCTATCGATTGAATTAGTACAATCACATTGCATGTATATAGCACTCAAATGATCATATATTCAAATCTCCTCTTTTCACTTAATCTGAACACAGATTTTTAAAATACATGCAAAACATATAATAATATATATTTTTTGGTTTCCCTTTACTCTAGCTAGTTTTTCTCATTCATGAGTTACAAGGAATCATTTCTTCTCTGGAGTCATTCTTGAACCGCTTTGGATTTGATGGAAGGCTGGAAACTCCTTAATTAGAAAACTCAAATATTCATAAAATCTAAACATTTTAACAAGATTTTAAAGTATCTAGATTTATGTCGATAACAAAAAATATCTGAAATCATATGGACCTAATTCATGACATGCCACTAAAAGAATGCATTTCTTCTCTAGTTGCACTGTCCACGGTTACTCCACTCGTTACTAGTCCTTTTGTTGATGAAACATATGAAACAAAGCAAAATATAAACTACAGCCTGAGTCTTATGTGCCTTGTAGATAATTTGATAGAGACTCCGGCCGGAGCAGTTCCTGTAACGATTTTACATTTATATAGAACACAAATTGGTCTAAAAAAGCTCAAAAGAAGTTCCACGGAATTACTGGTTTACTAATGGCAGAATACAAACTTCGATTTTGCTGTAGTTCATTGAAATTTAAACTGCAATTAAAATCAGAGACGGCCTTGTAAACTGGCTTAATTAATCCATGACAACTTGACACCTTGTAGAGATTCTTGGAATCGATATGATTTTGCCGATGATGTTATGGAAACTCGCACTTAATCTCAGTTTCATGAGAGCTGCACCATGCTCTAGAAAGTACTTTGCTAATTTCATCTTACTCGATGTTCCAGTGAGCTCATTTTGCCTGTTCACAGCATATGTTGTCTTCAGGTGAACAAACTCAAGCGAAGACTGGAAACACTGTGGCACAGATGAAAGATCAACCTGCTCTGTCTCCGGAAGGCAGTCAAATTCCTAAGAATATATAACCGTGAATAATTGGGAAATTTGAGTTTTTCGTTATATGAGTCTCAAACTCTCAATGAAATTACATGATGAGAGCAAATGAAACTCACCAGGACTACATAGTGGAGATTTGGGCAGCTCTCGAGGAAGGTTGGCAAGATTTCCCACAAAGTGTCTTCGAAGGAAGCATGCAAGAGAGACAAGTTGGAGAACTGAGGTAGCGGTTCCATTAATTCGCAGTAATTATGAATAACCTGTGCATCGAGAAACAAAAGAAAACTTGGGTTCACTTAGAATGTAGAGGTGTCGGTGGCCAAACTTTTTGTGTCATTGAGTCTTACCTCTAGAGTTCGAGCGGAGATGGTAATTCTATCAACTGTCGATATTCCCGTAAGAAAATTACGGACCACGCTACTTTCCGGCGGATCACCATACTCCCCATTAAAGATGACATCAACTTTCACCTTCGCATAAGGAGCAATTATCTGTACTACAAAGTTTTCACATTGATAGTCACTAATAACCATATGCTCAAGTCTCGGAGCATTGACTTCAACATCAGGATCATTCGGACGATCATC